>JAEANM010001255.1:0-14164 GCA_017656035.1 Myanophis thanlyinensis
GCCACTGCACCCCCCAGTTCACTCCATTCACGTCCATTCGGCCACATAAGTGGCCTGGCTGGAAACCCGACTGAGCCTAAGGCCTCCAGTTCATTCCTCTTCTCTCCGCTCGACTACAAACGCCGGCTTAGATATACTAAGCAAGCCTAATGAATCATTATAATTCTTTCTTATTTCTATGTGTTGTTAAAAAGATCCCACTGTGTTTCATGTTCTCACTGTCCCTGGTCTGAGAGGGAAAGGATTAAGATTCAATTGACTTGCAAGATTTAACAATGACCCTTTTCCAAGAAAAAAAAATAATGGGCTGCTTTTTGTATAAGGAGAACAATAAATTATGAACAGTTTAACAATTCTGAATGGCACTACTTTATGTGGATGTATCTGCTTTTTGGTTGAAAGTTTCAGCTAAAAAATAATGACTGGTCATGGAGATGTCTTAGTGATCTCCAGCCTTTTTCGTTATATATGTTACTGTATCATCATCAAAAGTGAATGTCATTGCCTAAGTAAGCTGTTTAATAAGAAAATTAAGGTAACTTATGGCTTGTAAGATTCCCAGAATCACCTGATTGAGTTAGACAGCTATAGAAATTGAATGAATAAATGAATGAATGAATCAATCAAAATGACAGTCAAAACTGTATCTGACAAGATTAATATATTTTGCAGCTATTTTCAATAATATAATATGCTCACTTATAGAAAATCAAGAGTCTGGAAGCAGTTTCTGGTTAACAAATTTTATTAAGAGCCATAACCTTTTTGTGGGCTGCACCTTACTATGTAAAATTTAAATTGTTGAGATAGGTGGAAAGGAAGAAGAAAATAGGTTGGTTATGCAAATACAATTTTCACATCAGACAGATTACAAGTAATTTATCGTTTGTCATATTAATTTTATTAAAAGTTACAGTTAAAATAATACAACCAATACAAATTAAAAATGCAAATAAAATGTAGAAAATAAAAAATAAAAAGGAGAAAATAAGTATATCTTATACAAAAAGAGAGAAATATACAAAGAAATGATTTCCCCCTTTATCACAAGAACAGATAATTTTAATAATTTATCCCTTCTTTTAAAATGCAACAAATTCTGCCACGATCATCTGTTCTGATCATTCAACAGTTATCTTCAGTTCCCCATTTCTTCCCCGGAAGTCCCTGATAATCAATTAATCTTATCAATTAACAATTGCAATGTGTTAAAAATGCATTGGATTCATTGAGAATTTCTGAGATAACTTTCAATGTTCGGTAGTATCTCAGTCTTTGTGAAGAGAAACATTTCTAAACAAATCATAATGTTTAAACATTTATTCGACAATAGAACAGCTGTATCTAGTGTACATGTGTTTCCAAGGTCATCAAACTATTGAGACACGACTTCTTGAGAGGGCAGCTATAGTAAAATCTGCTGTCCAGTTAAAATCTATGAGATTAATGTGTAACACATTTGGCAATGAAAATTCAAAGTACGCCTCAGAACAGATTAGAATGGCTCAGTTTGACAATGTGTTTTTGCTTAAGTGCAGTCTTTCTACTGCTGCCTGTTGGCGTCAGTCTCTCTTTGCTTCCAGCCAAAGAGGGGAGGGAGAAATTGTGTCCCAGGAATCAGATTAACTATTCATGCATATTTGACAGTGGGCTGCTAAAGCTGCCTTGCTATATTAAACCTACACACCAGGCATCTTTAAGAAATACTGAAGATTATGACTTTCAAATATGTGTATTACAAATATTAAGGAGGGAGAGCAATAGTTATTCCTGAGCTGTTCTTCAATACAAGCACAGCAGCTGAGAGTAGGCAATCTTAAGACTGATGCCTTCATCATTAGCTGAAGTTTTATCATTTATTTTTCCCTATATGTTGAACAGACCATTTTTGGCATCTTTGTGATGGAGCAGTGTTTGAGGAGGCAACACTTGGATTTTTTTCCCCAGAAGATAAGCCCCATTCAAACCCTTTCTAGTGATATTTAGCACTTGCTAACTTGTGAAATGTTGGAAATCAAAACTGGTTCAGTGACATGTGTCAGCTGGGTAACTTTGGTCCAGTCATTCTCTTTTAGCCCAACTGACCTCACAGAGTTGTTGTTGTGGGGAAGATAGGAAGAAGGAGTATTATCTTCAGTGCCTTGAACTGTTTAAAAAATAATAAAGATAGCAAATAAATAAAATAAATATTGCAGAGATTGAATGCCTTCGCGGGCTGAGGGGCCATGGTTGGCATTTAAGTGGCATTGTGGACTGCCCATGCCAGAAGTTTTACGGGGCAGGACCAAAAAGCAGGCAGAGCATGACAGAAAGGATTTCCATTTGTTACTGGAATCATTAAATACTAGACCATGTGTGTGTATGTAGATGTGTATAAAGGTAAAGGTTCCCCTCATACATATGTGCTAGTTGTTCCTGATTCTAGGGAGGGGGGTGCTCATCTCATCTCATAAACTGAAGAGCCAGCGTTGTCTGATGATGATTCTGGTCATATGGCCAGCATGACTAAACTCCAAAGGTACATGGAGCACTGTTATCTTCCCACTGAGGTGGTCCCTATTTTTCTACGTGCATTTTTACATGCTTTCGAGCTGCTAGGCTGGCAGAAGCTGGGGCAGGTAATGGGAGTTCACTTCGTTATACAGTGCTAGGGATTCGAACCGCTGAACTGCTGACCTTTCTGATTGACCTCTCAGCATCCCCTTTGTAGATGTGTATAAATATGTATAAAACAGAGAAGGTATTTTTTTCTCACCCATTGAGATCTGGAAGTCATAAATGGATTGTAGCTGAATTCCATTTCCTGACCTAATGACTGAGCTAATTGTTGGACTGTAAGGTTATATGTCTGCAACATGCATTTCTCGGGAGTTCAGCTGAATGGGGGGTATTTCCCCCTCCCTAAATGGATTAATTCCAGCTATCTTGTTTTGCTCTGGAGAGAGTTTTATAGTTTCTCTTCCTGGGTGGAGGAGACCAGCATTTCTTGGATGCCAGGAATACATGAGTTATTTGCCAACAGTTCGTCATCTGCAATAGATTTACTTGGATTTCACCAGTCATTGATTGACTGACAAATTGCAATGTATTATAAGAACTCAGCAGCAGACCTGCTCTGTGGAAAAGAAGAACCCAGCAAGCTAAGTGTTCATTATGGTACGGCATCACATTATGAGGCCCCCTGGTGCTCTCAATCCAGAAAAAGTCATGCACCCCTTCTTCCATTGTTTCACAGTCACCACAATATTTGGTTGTATTTATGGGAGCACACATGAAACCTGCAGTTTTTCAGAAGAATGGTTTTGATTATTGTATTCCAGTATAATGTTTGGGGAATTGATGAATTGAACTGATGTTCAGAACATAAAAGAGTTGTGGCATATTGGGTAGGAGTGATAAGCCTACTACTGTTATCAGATCTCGGCCAAACAATTGTGCAATTTAATTTTTACTACAAGTTTTTTTTTATTTTTTTCTCTATATTACAACATATCATTTTCTGAACAGTGTGGTACCTGGGTGTCCACCCATAGTACAGGCTTTGACAATAATCATACATTTTACAGTTCTTATTCTTATACATCCCCATAATAATATTGTTACTTATTGAATGTATTCTTCATTTTCCATTTAATCAATATTTCATCATGTCTTTTAATTCATGTCTTCATTGTCTATATATCTTATTTTCTATCCACCTTCCTATCACATTTGATCATTTAACCATTTAATTTTTAAGAAGCCTCTTATACATTGCTTCCATAAGTGTGGGTAGAGTCAGCAAGGGATGATTTCACTCTTAACAGTTTTTAAACCACAGATCTTTAAAGAAATATGTTAAATCACTGTTAGATTGTATTCCTGCCACAAAAACACAGTGATTCTAGACTGATTGGCGATGTTTTGTCTCACACTGCCGGGGCCTGTTTGATAACCCCTCATGAATAAACATTGCAATTTGAGGGTACTTCTCTAAGTGCTGCAAACTGCAAGGGAAGATCAATCATGGAAGATAACTGCTTTTCAGGGAAGTCTCTCCATTGTTAATGATTTTCTCATTGCTAAGCATAGACTGAACTTCAGAAGATCTTCAGCACAATTGAAATCCAGAAAGATATTCGTTCTTGAAAAAATTAAGCAATTTTTTACAATATAGCGGTGGTGGTGATGATGATATTTGTTCAGTTGAGTCTGACTCTTGACAATTCCATGGGCCAAGTCTCTTTTCATTTTCTGACCTGGCACTACTTCTTTGAGTTTTTCTATGCTCTGCCTGATGTCAAGCTTTGATAGTGTCCAGCCATCATGTTTTTGGACTTCTCCAGCACCACAGCTCAAAGGAGTCTATTTTCTTTCTGCCTTGCTTTTTTAAGGTCCATACAGTATAGTACATTTATATCATTTGAAGGAAACCCATTTCTCAAGTAATATATGGATTTGAAAGAAAGCAAATCTCATTTTAAGGCCCTCAGTGGTGCAGTGGTTAGAGTGTAGTACTGCAGTACTTCTGCTGACTGCCGGTTCAAATCCCACCAGGCTCAAGGCTGACTCAGCCTTCCATCCTTCCGAGGTGAGTAAAATGAGGACCCAGCTTGTTGGATGCAATATGCTTATTCTATAAACCGCTTAAAGAGGGCTGGAAAGCACTATAAAGTGATATATAAATCTAAGTGCTATTGCTATTTTCTACATTTACTGAAGAAAAAAGAAGGAAAAAAACATGCTTATTTTGAAATAATTTGAATTGTTTCAGGAAAAGAACCACAGCAATTATAGTGACTATTTCCTTTCAAGTACTGGTAATACAATCTGAGACTGCTGGTTTTAATAACTACTCCAATATTTATAATTTTGAAAATACTTCAAGATGATCTTTTTTAATTGTCCAAGGATTGCTGATAGTTTTATCCCCTTATTTTTTCCACTCACTGATTAACTTGAAGTGTTTTTGTCCATTTTTAAGGAAGAAATCATAGGATTTTGGAAAACTTAAGTATAATAAATTTAAATCTGACAGTTGGCATATCAGAAAACTGGAAGGAAACTTATAAAAAAAATCCAGTTTCCATAGTGATCCCACAAAGCCAGAATTTATGGAGAATAACAGGCAAGGTTGGGAGTTCATGCTTTAAAAGCGGCCAACACTGGCTACTCTTAACAACCATTCTGAACTGTGTGAGGAGACTGAAAGTTTTCAATGCATCCAGAAATATGCCCTCATTCATTTATTCTTTTCCCCCCTACCCCGCTAATCTAGGATTTCTGCAAAAGACCTAAAAAATATGCTATCTCAAGTCAACTACCGTGTTCCAAACATGAGATTTCTAAGAGAGAGATTATCAGTAAGTATTTGGTTTTTTTCTCCCTGTTTATATCTGCAGAGTTTTGATACTCACTGATAAAAGTTGCAGTTTGACATACTATTGCCGTGATGGCAAACCTATGGCACGGGTGCCACAGGTGGCACTCAGAGCCATCTTGCTAGGCACACAAACTGTTGGCCAATTTACCTCCAGCTGAGCATGCCCATGCAATTGTGCATGCATACATGCATGATTGCAGATACCCAGCTGGTCTTCGGGCCTCCGCTGTGCATGCATGCGATTACAGCAGGAAATCCAGCTCCTGTGCATGCACACACGATTGCTCATGTGTGCATGAGTGCCTGTGTGCAGCGCACCAGCATTACATGTGCAAAAGCTGCATGCATGCGCAGATGGTGCCATTGCACATGCAGCGCTTGTGGAGGAGCCGCACGCAAGTGCAGATGGCATGCACAAAGTGCGTACTTTTTGGCACTTGGTAAGTAGTATGTTCGCCACCACAGTACTATTGTATATTTTTTATTATTATTTTTTGTGCCATAAAGTCATTGTTGATCCCTGGTGACTGCCTGAACTAGTTTGCAGTTTTCTTTTGCAAATTTCAGAAATGGTTTGCCATTGCCTGCTTCCTAGGGCTGAGAATGTATGATTTGGCCAAGGTCCCCCAGCTGGATTGATTCCTAAAGTGGGATTAGAACTTCTGAATGTCACATTTGGATTTCAGATTGGTGCACCCTATGAATTTATCCATCTATTGAGATTGGTCTTGTTCTACTCAGACTAAGAACTTCATTGTTACTGAGAGTTTAAACCTAGAATCTTCTGCATTTATTTATTTGTCTGTTATATTTATAGTCTATCTTTTCTTAAAAGCTCAGAGTGGGGTACAAAGAGCTATCTCCTCTCATCCCACAATTAACTATATGAAGTAGGTATTGCTGAAAATTTTAACTGGCCCCTAAATCATCTGGTGAACTTCCTTGGCTAAGGGTGGACTTGAATCTGAGCTTCCTTGGTGTGGTAATCCTTAAATAGTATCTGAAATTCCATTTCTTCTTTTTATTACTAAATAAACCAATGTTTCCCAATGTGGAATTCTTCCCATGTATGTTATCCTGAAATCCCAAATTGCTGAGCCCACATGGCCAAAGCAAGTTAAGGAAGATTGGGGAAAGATGGTAAGAGACCTTGAAAATGCATCTCTACTTTATACTTTTAAGATGCATTACTAAAACACAAAAATTCTTCCCTTCTCCCTTTTTTATAAAACAGTACAAGACAAAAGCAGTGAGTGTTTTATTTTCCAAAAATGAGATAATTAATCATTCATATATGACAGAATAGTAGCATATTTTAAGATTATTGTTTGCTTGTTTTCTCTTTACTATCAGGATGTGGAACAGAGAAATGGGGATATCACTTATGGACAATTTGTTCAACTGTACCAGAGCTTGATGTACAATGCACAGAAAGGAGTAAGACACTTCTGATCTTAATTATGATGATAATCTTTTTTTAAAGAACTAATAAATGTATTAGTCCACAGTCATTATCTTTGTCTTTCAGCAACATTTTGTTAGAGGTGGCTACTGTTGTGCACATTCACTCACCTTCATACACATTTTCATGTGCACATGTAAAAATCCATATATGCAAATGGATGATACGAGATTAGCAGTCCCTGAAGGGTCTGTTCACTATACACTATATAGTGGAACATGGCTTTATTATTTCTGTGAGAAGTAGCACTGCAGTTTCCTTTTGACATTTGAAGTAGGATGCTTAAATTTAGTAAGTACAATGACTGAATTTTGTTTCTTCTGTGTAGATGGCTGTTCCATTCTTAGAAAGGTAAACTGCTTTATTTCCTATTGGGCTGGGATGGAAATTAAAATGGCTTGTAACTATGAGAATATGCTGATAATTAATCATTAGTTAATTAGTCAAAGCACAGATTATGCATTCATAGTGTTCTGTTTTCTACTTTACTTCAGTGCACAATATGATATATATTGTTGTATTGTTCTGTTTTGAAAATATTATGAAATCTCAAATTCTGGGACAAGAGCTGCTTTTTCTAATAATTTGGTGCCAGGCATTACAGAATTATGTTTGATAGCAAAATGCAACATTTATGCGAATTAATTTGATTTTTTACCAATAGCTGAACATTCAGCTTTTCTTCAGTATTCTTGAAAGTTCTCCTTTTAATCAACTTTGCATTTTGAAGTCTGTTATTTATTGCTATCAAATGTGTGTCTGATACTGTCTGACATTATATGTTCTTTGTCCCAATTTTCCCTGATAGAGTCAGTGTAAAGGAATGAACTCTTATCAATAGCCAAGCTTTTATCTATTACTTTCAGTGCCATATTAATTTTGGCATTGGCATTGTTTAAATATGACACTAATTCATAATGTGATTGTTGTTTTTGGTATAAGTTCATGTGTGAATCCACCATTGCATCTTCATGTTATGTAAGAGAGTTATATGTAAACAGTCTGTCTCTCTATATATTTAAGCTTAAGATGTTTTTGAGAAGTGGCAACTGACTTCTAACCTACCTGTCTTATCTTGTACTTTATCTTAAAGCAATGGGGAGAGATCAGAATACAACAGAATTTCTCTGTCAGAGTTCCAGACATTTTTGCTAGAATACCAAATGGTAAGTTCATACCATAGAAGGGAGAGAGAGAGCGAGGCAGACAGACAAACAGACATCATTCATGCACTAAAGTTGAGAAAGAGTAAGAACCAAAATTTGATGCTGATAAAGCATTTGCTTATACTGAAATTGATCTCTGATAATTAATGTGAACATGCCTTTCTTAGCAATCACTAAGAAATGGTTTGCCATTGCCTCTTTCAATTGTTGCTCAACTGTTTCCTGGTAGTCTGAATGAAGATATGAAATGGGATACTATTCTCTAGTAGAGAATTTCTGTACTTTGATATATTGATTAGATTTTCCTCTATAAATGTTTAAAAAGGCCTTAAAGAGAAGGTCTTAATATAAGAAACAAATTTCAATATTTCAGAAAAAGCTATTGTATATAGATAATTTGAACAATTTGAGAGGATGAGAGCTTGTATAATGCAGGGCTTAAATACTTTGAGCTGGTAAGAACCCACTTTGAATCTTATGCCATTTAGGCAGAAGCACTTATTATTTGTTTTTTATATCAGTTATATATCTCTCATGTTCTTCAAGTTTCTCTTAAGTTTCAAAGTTTATCATCCTAAGCAGGGGTGTCAAACTGAAGGCCTTGGGGTCAGATCTGGCCTGTGAGGTTCTTAGATCTGGCCTGTGGGGCCACCCTGGAAACAATGAAGGACCAGTCTGCGGTGCTTCTGCCAGCGAAAACAGGCTCCCGAGCTCTGTTTTCAGCTGCCACGGCCTCCTTCAACCCTCTACCAGTGAAAACTGAGCTTGGGAGCCTGTTTTCATTGGCACATAGCTCAGGCCACCACCAGTGTCCCCAACAGGAGTGATGTCAAGCTGGCCAGGCCTATCCTTCCCCTCCCCGGCCCCCCGAAGTCAAACACAACCCTGATGCATCCCTCAGTGAAATTGAATTTGGCACCCTTGATCCTAAGTATCTGATGATACATGGAAGTTAAGTTTAAAAAGAAGTATTTTTCCAGGCCATCCACGGGGCTTTATAGCTGAGGAAGTATTAAAATCTAAATGATTTAGATGAAGGGATAGAACTGAGGCTCATCAAATTTGAGGATGACCCAAAGCTTTTGGAAGTGTGATGCAGGTTGATAAACTACAAAAGACAGGCTCAGGATCCTAAAGTAACTTGATAGATTTGATAGTGAGCCCTAGGAAACCATGTGGAGTTCAGTGACAAGAAATGTTAGGTTCCCCACATAAGTAAGAAAAAAAAAATAGCTGCAGAGGTACCAGATAGATTGTACTTAATTCAGTTGTATGACTTACATGAAGGATCCTGCTTTCGTGATAGGCTAAAGATTGAGCTAGCCATATGCTTACACCGTCAAAAGAGGCATTATAACCTTGGGCTATTATTGTAACGGTATGTGGGATTGACCTTGGAAGACACAAGGAACAGCCAAGCACTAGGAGATAAGATAAGAGGCAGCTCAATTTGCAGCAGAAATAGGGGAAAATCAAAAGATGTTCCTAATTTCTTGGGTTGTAAAGGCAGTGAAAGAGAAAAGTACTTTCAGACTAGCAAGATTGATATGAGCCATGCAAAATAGTTCAAATAGAATGCATGCCTGAATTGAACTAATTCTACTTTATTTCAAGGTTACATTAATAGAATCTTGCAAAATACATTTCTTCTATGTGATCTTTAGAGCCTAAGATACTAAACAGGGTCAGTTCTGAAATATTTGCCATGCCCCAGTTCCTGCTATGGGCTAAACTGCCTCTTATTCAGCCACCAGCGCTGGCTCTTATCCCATCTCCCAAAGTCATTCCTGTGTGCCATTACAGCTGCATCAAGAGAGGATTGTGTTGGGATCACATGGAGCAATTGTTCTGTTACATGCTTCACTCGTCAGTCTGTGCTTGAAATACAAGCATTTCTTGACTCACAACCACAATAAGGACTGGAAAACTTTTCATTAAGCAGTGTGATTGTTAAGCAAGACATCACACAACACTGACTTGTGACCTTCCCGCCCAGTTTCCTCATTGACTTGTCGGATGCTGGCTGGGAAGGTCACAGATGGCAACCACATAGCCACAGGATGCTATGACTGTCATAATTGTGTGGTGGTTGCTGAGTATCTGAATTGCAATCATGGTTGCAGGGATATTGCAATGGTTAGAAGTGCAAGGAAGCAGTAAGTCGCTTTTATAAGGAGCATTACAAATGGTCTATTTGTACTTTGTTTGGTTCTGGCCAACAAACAAAGAAGATGAAGGATGCTAAGATTAGATGAAGACTGCTGAGGAATTTGAAAGAGTGCAAAGGAGAGAGAGAGAGAAGGCTAGTCCTACTTCTTGGAATTGGTATTGTATCTCTAGAGGTTTTCAAGCAAATGTTAGGACAGCCATTTGTCTGAGATGGTATGAAGATTCCTGCTGTGGCCAGGAGGTTGGACTTCACAGTCCCTTCCAGTCCTATCTCTGATTCCACATAGCTTTCCATCAGCAATACAGGGATAATAATTACTTACTATTTTGCAAGAACATTATAAGGCTGGGAAAGGGAATGTTTACAAAATAGCTTGAACACTGTAATGAATAGAATATTTGACTTCTCAAACTCTACCTTTCTCCATCCTCATATACAGGAGCTTTGGGCTGCAGACCTTTCCTTAGTGCAAGATTTTATGTTTAATTTCTTATCAGATCCACTGAGAGTAATTGAAGAACCTTATTTTTCTTCAGATGAGGTAAGACTCTCAAGAATCTCACTGAAAAAAATAGAACAAGAATGATAGAGGCATCTGGCTGTACAGTTCCCAAATCATTGATACCAATGTTCTCTACAGTGCACTGTAGTAAGTAATGCTACAATGTATTTTAAAGGTCAATTCCATATATGGCAGGAAAGGAACATTATAGCTAGTTACCTTTCCTTTTTTTCCTGCAGATCTTTTTTTGCAATTTAAAATATTAAATAACTTGCAACTTTGACTTTTCTAAGAAGAGAGATAAGACTTCTCATTGGTAATTGCTGGAATTATATTTAATTGGTTGTAATAATATGGGGCAATTACGTAGTCCTAGAAATTATAAGTAAGGATAATTAGTTTGAGGTGGAACATAGATAATTATATAGAAAGCATGCAGTCGGGGTGTTGTTTTCTTAAGACCTAGTACCAGTTCTAGTGTTAGCATGGAATGGTCTCTCGGAAGCAATCTTATCATATTTAGAGTATTCTCCAAGGCAGATGTAAAGGATCTGCTTAAATAAGCCAAGGACCTCTTAAGCAATTGGCCTTTGGTCAGTACAATTTTGAGATTGAAACAAAGTAGAATGTAGTTGTTCCAGTTAGTTTTTAAGTAAATGGTGAATTTGTTGTCAGCCTGCATGCTTACTCTCTCATATCTCCCTTTTTTGACTTTTCTAAGAAGAGAGACAAGGCTTCTCATTCTAATTGCTGGAATTAGATTTAATTGGTTGTAATGATACTGGGAAATGGAAATGGACTGTTTAGAAATAGGAAATACTCAATTGTATCTTTTGACTTTGGACCAGAAAGTGATACTGTCAAGATTTTATTCCAGTGCATGGAGGTTGTGTGGGTTTGGATGGGGAGAACCTCCAATTCATTACTACCAAGACCTAGTGACTATGGATGTTTCAACCATCCAGATTTGGGTATATTCCCTCTTTGACCTTGAATGGGGTCACACTTCCTCTTTTGGTGTGAAGTCAGGTTTTTCCTGGTCTCAAAGATTCTGCTTCAAAAACAGATGTCAGTTTTGGCTGTGAAGGCATTTGCATAATTTTGTCCAGTGAGCTAGTCCTGTTCTTTCCTAAATTGGGAGGGCTATTCAGATAGTCATGCATGCCCTAGTCACTTCACAACTTGATTACTGCAGTGCTCTCTACATGGAACTGATCTTGAAGACCACCCAGAAACTTCAGTTGGTCCATATTAGATTTCCTCAATCAGACTCCCTTCTAACATAGTAATTTAGCATGTTTTCCAAATTATGAGAGCTGTAATCCAATGCATCTGGGGAGAGTCAGGTGGGGAAAGTCTGAAAAAACAGTTGAGATTTGGGGGTTTAGTATTCATCTCCTATCCCCTATTTTTCCCCCTTCTTTTTTGTACAGTTTCTCACCTTCCTGTTTTCCAAAGAGAACAGCATGTGGAACTCAGAGTTTGATGTCATACGCCCAGAAGACATGAACAACCCCTTGTCCCATTATTGGATCTCATCCTCTCATAATACGTAATGGGTTTCTCTTGCTAATAATTTCTCCTGTTTGTACTTTGCTTTGAGAAAAGACCATTAATTGTCTGCAAAATTACACTGTCTTACGTATTTCTACAAATCATGAGCTGCGTATCGAGTTTTGCTTTACATTAATAGCAGCAGACACATGACCCAGTAATTTAAGGATCTCTAGAGGAAGAGAATCCTGATATGCATAATTACATAAAGACACATCACTGTGTTATTTCAAACTTTTTGAAGGAAGAGAAATTTTGGATAGGAGCAGTGTGGGGCTAGAATGAATATAAGCATCTAATGTTACCCCAGTACAGTTAGTCCTCAACTTACGATCAAAATTGAGCCCAACATTTATGTTGCTAAGTGAGACATTTGTTAAGCAAGTTTTGCCCCATTTTACAACTTTTCTTGTCACGTTTGTTAAATGAATCCCTGCGGTTGTTACATTAGTAACACTGTCATTAAGTGAATCTGATTTCCCATTGAATTTGCTTGTCGGAAGGTCACTAACCTGGGGCACTAACTGTCATAAATGTGAGCCAGTTGTTAAGCACCCAAATGAAAATCATGTAATCATGGGGATGCTACAACTGTTACAAGTCTGAAAAATGGTCCTAAGTCCCTTTCTTCAAAGTTACAAGTGCCATTGTAACTTCAAACAACCACTAAGTGAACTGTTGTAAGTCGAGGATTACCTGTATACTGTGGAGGGGAATCTTTGAGCAGTTAAGGGAGAGAAATCTGGTCAGAGACTAGTACACTCTGATTGGATAGCGTAATTGAAAAAGTTGCTGATAAATTCTCTGTTGCATTTGAGCTACTGCTTTGCCTTTTTGATGTTGTGATAATCCAACCCAACTTGCTTTTATGTTCTTAACTGCCCCTTCATCATAGATACTTGACAGGAGATCAGTTCTCAAGTGAGTCTTCTTTGGAAGCCTATGCTCGTTGCCTGCGCATGGGATGCCGCTGTATTGAACGTGAGTGTTGCTCTCTTCCCATTTTCTTTCCTCATCTGCTTGATAAGGATCAGGAAAAATTGATCTCATATTGAACGTAAAAGAATTTGCACATGAGTGGAGGCTAGATCAAGTGTGTAACGGAGTGTGCACTCTACACACTGAATATTCCAGATAAGAGGATGAGATTGCAAGAGATATGAAAGTACCTACCTGGGATTTTATGAGATCCTACAGGTTAAAATATATTGTATTGAGCTAGATGGGTAATCAGAGATAAAGGCAGTTTCATACATATATAAACCTTTCCCATAGTTCTTTAATCAGAGATCTCTGAAGGAAGATTTGCTTGTGACCTTGAAACAGAAGGTACCCCATTAGTGCCATGGAACTTAGGGGTATTATCAATGCATTGTGGATTACTTTCTCAAATCTGTTTTGAAATGCCTTCCTTTGTAGTATTCCGGACAAATAAGGAAAACATTTTCTTTGAAACATGTTCTACCTGACTTGTTAGTTGACAAACAACTATTTATTCTTATCTTTGGATGCAGCTCGATTTTTATCTAAGATAATTAATTCCAGTATTAACTTGGATTGATGAACTTTTAGTTCTACTTTAACTGGCTATCTTTTTCAGTTGATTGCTGGGATGGTCCTGATGGGATGCCTGTGATTTATCATGGACACACATTAACTACAAAAATTAAGTTTTCTGATGTCCTCACTACCATCAAGGAGCATGCTTTTGTAACTTCTGAGTAAGTAAATCATCAGTTGTGAAACCATGTTCTTTATAAATTTGCCTTTCCCTATCTCAGATACTTGAGCCCTAAATTCTTCTTTTATGGCACCTCATACCTGTCTAAAAAGTATTTCAGTGCTAGACTGGAACATGTGTATGTGAAGTAAGATGTTGCACTGGCATGATAGCAGATAGTATAGTAGTCTATCTTATGCTAAATTTTTGTAAATAATTATCATATAC
>JAEANM010001255.1:14174-28940 GCA_017656035.1 Myanophis thanlyinensis
GTGTGTGTGTGTGTGGGTGTGGGTGTGTGTGTTGACATCAAGAATACAGGATTCTATAAAATTTTCCATTTGAGACACATTAATTTATTTAAGCTATAATTTGCATTTTTTTAAAAAATATATAGCATATATACATTTTATAATCAAGAGTAGAATATTAAATACTACTGAAATTATGTCTTTAGCTAATAGAAATCTTTCTTCTTTAACTTCTTTGGTATGAAATCTGATCCAGAAATTTCACTGGCATTTCACTTATTTTTCTCACAATCCAGAAAATTAGAAATTTGTATTCTTGAAAAAAAAAACCAATATACTGTTGAAAGAGGGGGGGATTGGTATTTTATCTGTTACTACATTAAATGTATTTTCTGTATTCCAAAAGAATAATATATTGGTGACAACATTTGGTGCCTTTTGAATTGACACCTAATAATGGGATTAAAATTTCAATTTCCTCAGTATTCCAGCTATTTGTTTTCAAAATAAAGTGTTCAATCTTATGGACCTGATCTTAAAGGAACATGGAGTGCTGATAGGACAAGAGAAGCTAGAGGGATAGCTGAACAAATCTTAATAGGAGTCAAATGTTAATTCTTCAGGGAAGCTCAATTAGGCAAACTAATTACAGAATTAAGATTAGCACCACTATATGTATAATCCTATTTATATATTAAGAAAATGTATATGGCCACCAAGCTCACTCATGGTGACTCCAGTGACTTACAGAAATAAAGCCCTAAATCCAAAAAATAAAAAATCCGCTTGATGTGTTGCTTAGGTCTATTGGCAAAACCATATCTTCAGGGTCTTTAAAAAGACTATAAAATGGGGGGCAATCTTCTCTCTGAGGGGTAATGTTCCCATGGGGGGTGGAGTTACATGGAGAAGACTTTTCTTGGTCCCACTAGGTGGATTTCTTTAAAAGAAGAGCCTTGTAACATACCCTGTCTCTCCAGTCTGGTGAGTGGAATAGATGTACAGTGGAACCTCTGATCACGAACTGCTCTCACCATGACCAAATCGGGTGCCAACCCAAAATTTTGCAAACTGTTTGTATCTGATTACAAACAAAAACTCGAGTGTCAATCAAACACGGCACGCCCAAATTCCCCTTCCGTGCCGATTTTGCCTTTCACGCAGGTTTTTTTTGTATGCGCTCATGCGCAATCAGTCTCGCTTCCAATCACAACCAAATTAGGTGCTGACCAAAGTCCTGGAACAGATTACAGTCGTGACCGGAGGTTCCACTGTACCTGGGAAAAGATAGTCCTTCAATTAACCTGACCCCAGACCATCGAAGGCTTTAGAGATGGCAACCAGAACCTGGAATTATTCTTAATGATTTTGTTTCTTTTAAGTTATCCTGTTATCCTATCCATTGAAGACCATTGCAGCATTGCCCAGCAGAGGAACATGGCTCAGAACTTCAAGAAGGTCTTTGGAGACATGCTGCTAACCAAACCGGTAGATATCTCTGCTGATGGTCTGCCATCTCCAAACCAGCTGAAGAGGAAGATTCTCATAAAGGTAAGTTCTTTTTGTTGCCTTGGTGAATAGGTTCTATGTAAAAGGTAACATACGAATTGATATTTCTTAACCTACCCCTCCCCCCCCCCCCCCCACACACACACATTACTGCAACTTATTTCAGAATACCTGATCTTTAGGATCCAAACAATTATTCACCTGCAGGAGCAGGGATACTATAAATCTTGGCTTTGCACTAGACATTTTGTGATGTACATGAGACCTACAAAACTGCTCTATATATCAATCAGGATTGCATTTTAACGATTAAGTAGGTGACTATGACAAATTTATAACTCTCTTGTTAGAATAACCCTATGCAAAAAATACCTTTTACAATTATACTTCCTGCTTAGCAAATGAAATTAAAAAATAATGGCTCCCTTAGTTTTTATTTTTTAAGCCAGCCTTCTTTAACTTGGGGCTTTTGAGTTATTGGGACTGCTACTTAACTGAATCCTTCAAATATACAGGAGAAATTCTGCCAAGTGCATCAGAAAATCCAAACAGAAATTAAAAGTTATGATTCTCAGGAAAAGGTCTCTAGAGAATAACATTTTTATTATTGTATATGCCTTGTAGCTACAGTAAAATGAAATGTAGTACCCACTCTTCAACCTGGAAACATATTGCTAATTTTAGATCCTCAGCATTCCCACAGATCTTTTACTTCATAAGGCCTTCCAAAAGCCACTTCATTTTTTTCCATTCCATTTTCATCAGGGAAATTTTCACTGGCTTAGAGCATATATTATTTGTTGTTGGAGAAATTTCATATGTAGTTACCATGAAAAAGCAGACAGCTTTAAGGGCATTTCAATACTGCTATTATTTCCACTGTTCAGTCCCTCAAATGCAGGTAGAAATGTTCATCACAATCACAAGCTTCAAAATGCTGAGAAATAGCACAAGCCAATGAGTTCTTCCTGACAGCTGTTGATAAGAGAGCTCAGAAGTAACAGGGATTGCCATCCTCTCTGCATTGTTGGTTCACCTAATGAACATTTGCCCAGAATTTTCTTTCTAAGAAGTGATGTCTAAGGGGGAAATGTGAAGCTACCTTGCTATGAAGGGGTAGATTCAAAGTTATCCCAGTGGCTAAATTGAGAGATTGACTTGGGACCAGAAAAAAAATATGTCTCCTCTCCTCTTTTTCTCTCCCTCCCTCCCCATTGGTATTTCCAGAAATGCTGTGCCAAATCAGAAAGAACTTGGCTCAGATGGGAAATACAAGTGACTGTAGGATCACAAAAGAATATAGTTAGTTTTGCAGTGGGGTACATGTCCTCTCCTAATTCCAATCTAGATTTTTACTGTTTTGTTAAAATAACTTGCCATGTATATTTCTTGCTCTAGCACAAGAAACTGGCTGAGGGTAGTGCTTATGAAGAAGTACCATCATCTGCAGTGTATTCGGAGAATGACATCAGCAACTCAATCAAGAATGGAATTCTGTATCTGGAAGACCCAATCAACCATGTAGGTTTCTTTGTATTGCTTTACTATTACTTGGAGCTGACTGATTTGTACAATCTTACATAAGCTGTTGTTCTAAGGACGCATATACACCCTTCCTAGTCTGGGGCTCAGTTTCCCCGAAATTGCCAAACCTGATTACAATTTACTTTATAATTTTAATACAGAGTGCATAACTCTGAAGCATTCGGTCTTCTGAAATTCTTGAATATAGTCCCCACCATTAAAAATTGTAAATTTTTTATGTGGCAGACAGAGCTACATTTAACTTTTAGACACTGGATCAATAGCATGCTGTTCCATATCTCTGATCTGGAAAAAATATTCACTCCTGCTTTAATTAATTTTAATGAAATACATTGGATTTTTAAAATTTATTATATTATTATTGTGCCTTCAAATCAGTTTTGATTTCTGACTGGCTGCTTGGCAGTTTTCTTGTCTGACATGGGTTGCCAACTGCTTCCTTCCAGGCTGTAAGCATGGCCCAAGTTCACCCAGTAAGGCAGGACTAAAACTCACAGTCTCCTAGTTTTGACTCCAGTATCTTTAATATAGCAATAGAAGTAGCTCTTAGTCAGCATATTGCCCCCAACAGTTTGGCTCCTCATTTTACTGACCTTGGAAGAATGGAAGGCTGAGTCAACCTTGAGCTACTGAGACTAGAACTGCTGGATGTCACCACAGCTTTAACCATTACACTGAATTGATTTTCAGTAATCATAATAATTATCTTAATGCTGTTGTGGCCCTACTTTTTTGATTCAGCTCTGCCCATTTTGATTTAGCTTGTAGTGCTTAACTGAAAGCCCAGTTCAGGTTCTTGGCCTGATAGAGTTCTGTGTCCTGATCAATGGACTCAACTTGATAGGAATGCTGAAAATGTCTGCTTTTTTCCAGAGATTCACACAAAGCCACTTTCAGTACAGCATCCCAGTTGTGGCATTATAATATGGGTTTCCACACTGAAAGACAGAGAAGAGAAAAGGTTGCTTCTCTTTGTCAATACTCTTTAAATGTTGCCATATGGTGTGGGCTAGGTTCCATCAGTAAAAACACATGGTATCTGGGATTAAAAACGCCCATGATTTACTTGTGATATATGATATAAAACTATTACAAAAAGTACTTGCCCCAGATGAAGCAATGCTTTTTGCATGAGCTAGTAAGCATTAACAACCCTGAATAATTCCTGGCATTGCTTAGTTGTCCTGCAAAAAAATTTTTTAACAAACAGAAGCAGTTCAGTTTTGTTTTTTTTTAAGAGGTAGATAGTTGGTTTCAAGTTTTTTATTCATTGCCCCGTGGAAGAAAGTGAGCTTTGTTAGTTGCTCTGCATAAACTCAAGACTATGGATTTCTGCTCAAAAGACCTATCAGTCTGAAAATAATTAACTTAGATAGAAAATAGAAAAGGAGTATGCAATTATGATATTTACATTAATCTGGCTTGGTTATAAATTTAGTTAATTTGTGCCATCTCTCAGTTCAGCCTATTGCTTATGGTAGTTATTTGGATGGAAGGTTGTGGGGAGGGGAAACCCAACTTGGAGGAGATTTAGAAGAAACTTCATTACATTCCAATTTCTTGACCCATTGTTAAAATTAAATAGTTTTAAAATTAAATAGTTTTCCCCCTAACTTGCAAACTAGAAAACTTTAAGTGTCAAACAACTCTTAGTTTTAATATCAGCAAATCATTATTTGGATTTAACATTCCATTTTTAACAACCAATATTTAGAAGTTAATTCATGAGAGTCTCAGCATAATGGTTTTCTTTCTCCTGTTGTCAGATTAGTGAATTTTATAAAGCTTTGTCCTTAAAGGAGACTATTCCAGGATCAACTTAATTACTGATAAATGTTTCTACAGGAATGGAATCCTCATTATTTTGTCTTGACCAGCAGTAAAATCTATTACTCAGGAGAGACAACCAGCGATTTAGGAAATGAAGAGGAGGAGGAGCAAAAGGAGGTATGTGAAAGAAGATACCCTGGAAGGCTAGGCAAGCAAACATGGTTGAATTATAGGATTTTTTTAATGGTAAGAACAGTTAACTAGTAGGTCACTCTGCCTAGATCACTGGTAGATTCACCCTCTTTAAAGATTTTCAAGCAGAGGCGGGATAGTTTTCTGTACAGTATTTCTGCATTGAGCAAAGGGTTGGATTAAATTGCCCATAAAGTCCCTTCCATTACATATGTTCTGCATTTATATGATTTTATGACATAATTGAGAAGGAGTTGGATATCTTCATTCTTCTCAGTCTTTGATGGGAAGAAATCTGGAAGAATCTACTTTTGTTGAATTGGAAGGAGCTGTGTGTTTAGCTTTACCCATCTTGAATTTCCTACGGGAAGAATGTAGCTTTGTAATAATATTCTCACTTAACACTGGTGAAGTTGAAAGCTAGGACTAAAGACAGTCTGGAAAGGGTTAGAAGAAGGGCATGTTTATACTTTATGCTTGCAATCATGAAAGGACTAAGAAGAAGAGGGCTGGAGAAGATTGTCTGGCATACATGTGCTTTGTAGAACTCTATGAGGCTTCAGGTTTGATTTGATTTGAAATAATTGTTCAGAACATGTAGAACAAAGGCAGCATTTGTCTGATTAAAACAGCTTAGCCCTTGTTCCTAACATGCAGGAGACCTTCCATGGCAGTTATGCAATCCTAGAAACAAATGCAGGTGCTTTTAATGAGTCATTAAACGCTGCATTCACAATCCTGAATGAGAACCAGCTCTTCCCAATTGAATCCAAAACTTTGCCAAGTCCCAATACTTTGGATTTTGCTGGCTGGCTCTCCTACCACTCAGGCTTGGAAATCTATTTTTCCTTTTTTCTGGCAAGTTATTAGAGGAGGGTTGCTTATAAGGCTAAGAAAGAAGAGTTTTGGAGGGATATCCTTTATTTCTGCTTTTGAAGAATGAAAGGAAAGAACTCTGGGTAGTGCATACAGCCAGAAACAATTATGACTTGTAAACATAAAAGGCTACTTTATACAACTTCCTAAAATGGTTTGCTGTTTGTTTTAAGTGAATTATTTTGTGAAATGTTAGCATTACATGTTGCCTGGAGGCAGGAGATACATGACTTGAGCCCTATCTGTTTGTTTATGCTGTGGCGCAATAACAGAATGAAAGTATTTGGGGAAACTTGGGAAAGTTTCCTGTTGCGTTAAACCTTGGGTTTGGATGTCTACACTTGGAAAAGAGATCGCTGTCCTTCCAAACTAATATAATTGTGTCTTTCTACCTTCTCATTCAGCCACTCTTGGTCTGTAGGATACTAAATCAAGTACTTGCTTTTCATTTCCATGGCAGACAAGCAACAGCACTGAACTCCATTCCGCTGAAAAGTGGTTCCATGGCAAACTGGGAGCAGGGCGTGATGGGCGCCACATAGCAGAGAGGCTATTAATGGAATATTGTGTAGACACTGGAGCCCCTGATGGTTCATTCCTGGTACGAGAAAGTGAGACCTTTGTTGGTGATTACACACTTTCCTTCTGGTAAGAATCCTTTGGGCATGGAATTGTTACCTAAAATTCTCATTTTCAATAGTGAAATCAATAATACAATCATTAGTTCTGCATCGATGAGATCCAAAGAGTTTATGTCTGTTAAGGAAATCACAGATTTGCATATTTGTCCTGGTTTAAGTAAGAATTGGAAAAGATACCAAATAGAAAGGCTATTTGCAACTATGTGCTGTTTTATTCTCATTCTTGCTGCTTTATTTATAGTTCATGCATGTGTCTAAACTTATCCATTATCCAATAAATAATGGCAGAGTCAACTGCAGTAGTCATTTGCAAACTTTTACATTACAGCGTTGTTACTGAAAGCTTTTGCAGACTGCCATGAAATCAGCCATTTTAAACTAAAAGCCTTTATTCCTAGAGAAAAGTGGAGGTGGTTGCTTTATTTTGCAAAAGAGTAAAGAATTTGGTTCTAGAGTATCTGTTTTTAATAGGGTTTTTTAAAAAAAAGCTTCCTACACACTCACTTATAGCAGCAAGAGGATTTGTTTCTTCAGGATCCTCTGTGGTTTTTCTATAGGGAAAAAAACCCACTAG
This sequence comes from Myanophis thanlyinensis, assembly GCA_017656035.1. Taxonomy (NCBI): domain Eukaryota; kingdom Metazoa; phylum Chordata; class Lepidosauria; order Squamata; family Homalopsidae; genus Myanophis; species Myanophis thanlyinensis. The sequence continues at coordinate 21,261 of JAEANM010001255.1, forward strand.
GGCTAGAATAGGGAAAGTCAGAAGCAGACAGTCTGGATCCAAAGAAGCCTGTTATAGTGACAATGCACTGCTCCTCCTGTGGAGAAACAACTAGGCTCTGAATCCACAAAGATTTCTGGGTGGAATTTCTGTGTCAGTATGGTACGTTGGCTTAATAACTGTGGACAAGAAGGCTACAGAGGGTAATGAGCACAGCACAAAAGATCATGGGCTGCCCCATAATCCCACTGGAGGAAATCGCCGGGTCCCGCTGTCTCAACAGAGCGAGAAAAATCCTCAGGGATGACTCTTCTCTGGACAGCACTTCTTCATACTTCTACTATCGGGCAAGAGATACAGATGCATAGCCAGCCAGACAAATAGGCAGAAAAATAGCTTCTATCCACAGGCTATCAGATTTCTGAATGTCACGTAATACCACAACTAGACTTCATACAACAGACTCACAGTGCCAGGGCAACGTGCAATATGTACATACTGGTGGAATAATGTATGTATGTATGTGGAAATATGTGACTAGCCGGGTATCTCCTGGGGTTAGGGATTTGTTTATAAGTCTGGAGATGTATTCTGTGTTTGAATGTATTCTGTGTTTCTGTGCTTTGTGTGATTGTACCAATGGAGGCTCATTCAATTTCACTGCACACATGTTGTGCATTGACAATAAAGATTTGAAATTGGAAGGAGATTTAAGATTTAAGCCTTGGGACTAACATGCATGGCTTCAGTCCTGCATTTTGCTGTTGTTGGTTTCCAGTATATTTCCTGGTTCTAATATTGGCAGTAAAACTAGCTTGTAGAGTTGTGTTCTTGAATCTCTGCCTGCAAGGTTTCTGAGTCTGGATTGAGTTGGTCTGGATAGAGCTTGACAAAACAATAGAAGCTACTGATTTCTGTAAGGATGTGAAAGCTTTGCTGGTTTGCCCCCTTTTTAATGATTAGATTGGGCTCTGCAGGTTCACTTGTAATATATATGGCTACTTTATCCTTTTTGTTTGGGGAATATGAAATAGGTTTTGCACAAACACCTAAGAAAGCCTTGAAGAACAAGGAGAAGAATTCACTGCAAGAAAGCAGGAATAGGTCTGTTCCCCCCCCCTTCCCCCCACTGCTAAATTAAAGAAAGTAAAGTATTGGATTACCAAATATGCGGACCTCAGTCATTACCTGACTCATTCTCTCATATTTATTTTCTGGCAGTATAATTAGTGTTGTTGGACAAACATAATCCACAATAAGATACTAAAAAAACCCCAAACTTAGGCTACCACTCTAAATATATCCACTGGAAAGTAATGTGCACTGAATATTACGAGTTTAGCTTTGGATAACCGTGTCTAGGGCGACACAATTAAATCTTGTTTTGTTGTTTCTTCTATACAGGCGCAATGGGAAAGTGCAGCACTGCCGTATCCACTCCCGGCAAGATGCTGGCAGCCCCAAATTCTTTCTCACTGATAACCTGGTATTCAATAGCCTCTATGATCTCATTACTCATTACCAGCAAGTGCCACTCAGATGCAATGAATTTGAAATGAGGTTGACAGAACCCGTGCCCCAGACAAATGCTCATGAGAGCAAAGAGTAAGCCAATATGTTCTATCCTTTGTCTCTGTCTCCCTCCCTCTTTCTCTCTTTCCCCACTCTTCCTGTCTCTTTCCCTCCCTCTACAAACATCCTCAGTTCTCTGGCAAGTTACAAAGTTACTTAGGACAACCAGACTCTCTTATTTCCTTAAAGGAAAAAAGAAATTTATAAAACAAATAAAATGCCATGAAGAAATAGCCCAGAAAAGATAAAAACCAAACCATATCTGCTTAGTGTTTTAAAAGGATTTATGGTTGGTGCCAAGCAGGTTCCTCTAGGACCGTGATGGCGAACCTATGGCACGGGTGCCACAGGTGGCACGCAGAGCCATCTTGCTGGGCACACAAACTGTTGGCCAACTTATCTCCAGCTGAGCATGCACATGTGATTGCACATGCACACATGCGCGATTGCAGAGACCCAGCTGGTCTTCGGGCCTCCGCTGTGCATGCGCATGATTGCAGCAGGAAATCCAGCTGGTCTTTGGAGTTCTCTCTTGTGCATGCACAGGCAACTGCTCATGTATGCAGCATGTGCATTGCACGTGAAAAGCTGCACGCATCTGCAGATGGTGTGGTTGCACATGCAGTGCACATGGAGGAGTGCACGCAAGGACAGGTGGCATGGCAAAGTGCATACTTTTTGGCACTTGGTAAGTAAAAGGTTCGCCACCACTGCTCTAGGAAAGAAATGCTATGCGTGGAGCTCATCGCTGAGAATGCTTTCTTTCGTGCAGCCACTTCTCTAATTTCATTATTCTGAGATTTTCATATACATTTCATATAAACAATAATAAATATTTTCAAAGTTTATCAATATAGAAATTGTGAGTAAACGTTTTAGTCCTTCAATTCTAATAGAGTTCTGTTTGCAAATTTCCAGTACTAATTTGGAGTGCTGAAGTTTGGATTTAGCAGATTGAGTGAAGATTTGGGGTTTAAATCAGCTCTTCAGTGCTATTTTTTATGCCACTAATTACATTGCCCTCCAGCATAGTGTTTTAATCTGTTTTACTTCAGAAAAGAAAATCCATCTTTATAATAGTTCCATGCCATTTGACCTGTTCTCAGCATGAACACTTCATTTCTTATTTTAAATTAAATCAACTGGACAATTGGACCACCTGTTCTCAGCATGAACATTTCATTTTCTGTTTAAAATGTAATTTATTTTAACCTTAAAAATACAATAGGAGCTTTCAGAACATTTGTTATAACTGATCCAATGATTTTAATAAAATAAAATATTTAACAAAACCTTACAATCAATTTGTAAGAAGTGGGTATCCTCTGGATAAGTACAGTGCCTATCCTCCTGATCAACTTAGGAAGGCTAAGATCTAGAAATTGTTTATAATTTCTAACTATGCCTTCTTGGTTGTATTTACTGAGACCATGGTCATGATATAAAAGAAAAATAATCTGATTTTTCTCATACAAAATCATCTATACTTGGCCTGGTACAAGAGTAGCTGATTCAAATTACATATTTGTAATTAAGAATAAGCCATAGAAACATGCATTTTTCTCTCCTTTTTGATGCCTTGATTATCTACCTCCTAACATCTCACACAATCACTAAGTCTATGCTTGTGGTAACTAAGCATGCCGATTTGGAATACCAGTTAACATTTAGACTATGTTTAATGTTGGCACAAATGTAACATTTTACGATGTCTTTGTTGAAGTAGAGTCATAACTGATAATCCAGAGTCTACAGGACAACCCATATGTGACCTGCTTCTAACTTTTTAACCAAAGGAGTTTTGTATTTCTACCAGGGCTGAAAAAGAAAAAAGACTTAGCTTGTAATATTGAAACCAATTATTTATAGAATATAATAGAATAGAATAGAATAGAATAGAATACTTTATTCGCCAAGTGTGATTGGGCACACAAGGAATTTGTCTTTGGTGCATAGGCTCTCAGTGTACATAAAAAGAAAAGATATCAGGAATCACAAGATACAATACTTAATGATAGTCATAGGGTACAAAGAAGCAGTCAAATCATACTAGGAAACAATAATTAGTATAAATCATAAGAATGCAAGCAACAAGATATAGTCGTAGTGGGGGGTGATGGGTGATAGAACGATGAGAATAATAGTAATGCAGACTTTGGGATCAATCATATCCCAAAACCTACAGGAAAACAGCCTAGTATCTACTTTTTTCTTTCTTTTTTCTTCTTGAAGCAAAATTAATCTTAGCATCGAAGTATTTGCTCAGGAATTGCTGCCTGGGAAATAACCTAAATTATTTTATTTTTATTCTCAGATGGTACCATGCTAATCTCACCCGGAATTCAGCAGAACGCATGTTGATGAGGGTGCCCCGGGATGGAGCCTTTTTGGTGCGCAAGAGGAGTGAGTCAAATTCCTATGCAATCTCTTTTCGGTGAGTGAATTTGCCAAGTGCTGTGGATTAATTCTTTTATCTGCACAAACTGAAATGTTCCCTGCCTGTGTGCAGTATTCTTCTACCATTATCTCATGGTTATTTAGAAAATTAATTGCTGGTTTGGTTTTTTGTCTTCTAGGGCCGAAGGAAAAATCAAGCATTGCCGCGTACAGCAGGAGGGTCAGACAATCATCTTAGGCAATTCAGAATTTGACAGCCTGGTGGATTTAATCAGCTATTATGAAAGACATCCATTGTACCGCAAAATGAAGTTGAGATATCCTATTAATGAAGAAACTCTGGAGAAGATTGGGACAGCAGTGAGTATGGCACTAGGTCTACACTGGGTGGAAGCCAGTATCTTTGTTCTGGGTTGAAGTTAGGATCATTCTTGGTGTTTTTAGAGTTTCACTTCCTGGAAATGATGTCCTTAATTGGTGGTTTCATGGTACTGCTGGGTACCCAAAAAAACACCTTAATTTTTTTCTCCTACTCTGAGGCCAGGTTCCTCTTTCTGCACAGGGATTTTTAAAACGTATTTTATTTTATTTAGGTATTTATTTACTCTCTATCTTTATTATTATTATAAATAAGTGAAAGTGGTGAACTTGTACTCTTTCTTTCCCCTACAACTACTCTGAGGTAAATGGGCCTGAAAGGGAGTGATCGGGACAAAGTCACTCAGCCAATTTTCATGCCATGGATTTATTCCTCCTGTATTCTGTTTTATCTCATTCAGTGATTCTGTTACATTTTTAAATAGTTTTGTCTAAATAATTATCAAATGAAAAGGTGTACAAAGGATTGTATTGCATTTGTGTTTGTTAGGAACCAGATTATGGTGCCCTATATGAAGGACGGAATCCAGGATTTTATGTGGAGGCCAACCCTATGCCAACCTTTAAGGTATTCTCCCTAAATCCTTGGTTGATATCTTGACTAGGCTAATTAGTGAATTTTCCTACTAGGCTTGCAAGTCTTTTTAAAATCTTCTGCAGAAACTATAAGAACAGTTTGGCTTTAGATACCTGTATGTCTCACTGTCAGACCTAGTAGCAATAGATAGTTTGTGTTAAGAAGTTGCAGGGTGGTGTATTAAACAACCATTTTCAACACTGTAGTTTTGATTTGCATCGGGCTTTTCTATGAATATTGTTTGTCATAATTTTAAGGAACATGATATTCTAATTCCAATCACAATGATATGATATTCTAATTCTATTTTATCATTTTTACTTTATATAAAATACAAAGAAGAAAGGAAAATAGGAAATTGAGGGAAGGGGAACAGGGAAAAGGGGGGGTGAGATATAAGGAGGAAGAGAAAAAGAAAGAAAATGGGGCATTGACTTCCAACACTTCCTAGCACAGTACAAGATAAACACACTCCAGCTTCAATTTTTACACATTGATATATAACTGTATAACTTTGATCTTGGTTTTCTTGATTAAAAAGATTTGTTGTTATGGATGATATTCTAATTCTAATTAGCACAGTGAAACTTACCAGCTGGCAGAAGCAGGAATGAATTTGGATTATGTAATTTCCCTATTCTTACATAAATTTTTGCGAGGAAGGGATTTAAAAATAGATCAGCATGTTATATTTCTGAATGTTTCCTTTATGCAAATGTTAGTTTACTATATTGTACATATGCAGTCACACTTTTCCACCCAGAGACACTATCAAAACTATCTGGTTTGTGTATGTAATGAGGCAGGAGGGACCTCAGTAGTAAACATTAAACCTGAGATGGAATCACTTGCCCAAAATCACTGATGTAGGAAGTACATATATGAAAACTGTGTTAGAAATTATTTTATAAGTAATTGTTCTGACCCAGCTCCCCAAATACAACAGACCCTCTGAAGTTAACTCAAGAGATTCCTTTAATTAGGAGTGCCGGCAGCCCCGAGAAAAAGTTTCTGTCTCAATGCAGGCTAACAAGTGCGGCCGTCCGGAAGATGAATAGTTGTCTGCCACATCTATTCATCTCCGTCCCCTGCCTTTTATCCCCAGAGCTAGGGTGGGGCTTCGCTAGCAGTGGTGGCTCTTTCTTCCCAGGGATCAGCCCACAGATTTCCACTGCTCTCCTCTCCTCTGCCTTCTGTGCATCTACGCATCAGGCACTGGACCCAGCTGTTCCTCTTCTTCCTCATCAGCCACCTCCAGACCTGGGGGCTGTTGACTCTCCATCTGAGGGCTGATGGACAGCCCACACTCCATCTCTGTCTCTCTGACAACTCCATTCCCTCTTCCCACTCAGAGTGCCTTGCTGCTGACCCTAACTCCCACGCCTCCTTCTCCTCTAAGCCACAACACTTGCTTTGGAACTGTGAGGTGGGCAGGAGCTGGAACAAGGAATAGGAGCTCACCCCATCGCACAGTGGTGTGTCTCGAACCTGGGCTGTCAGCTCTCCAGCTGACAAGCCCAGTGTCTTTAACCATTGATCCATCTCATTTGTATATACTGTAAGGTTTATTATAAGTGTTGAAAAGAAGTCAACAACATACTTGCAAAGGCTGGTAATACTGGGCCACAACTCCATAAGTTCGGTTTCCGAAAACATCTGTGAAAACGAGAAAGTGAAAGTAATCCTCTCTCGATTCGCACGTGACGTAAAATCCTCCTGTATAAAAAAAAAAAAACCACAAAAGCATTGCAGAAAAAGAGCACAGGCCTCGCAGAATATCGCATAACAGTAAAAGGACCATAATTCACATATTTATAAACCTATTAAATATTTAACAGGGCTCTCAAAAAAAAATCAGCGCTTTTGAACTGCAGGTAGTCCCTCAACTTACAATTGAGCCCAATCTTTCTGTTGTTAAGTGGAACAGATGTTAAGTGAGTTTTTACCCCACTTTGCGACCTTTCTTGCCATGGATCGCTGCCGGTATTAAGTTGGTAACCCGGCTGTGAAGTGAATCTGGTGCCACCGTGGACTTTGCTTGTTGGAAGTTCGCAAAAGGAGGAATCGCGTGATTCTGGGACACTGTTAACCATCGTAAGTATGAACAAGTTGCCAACTTGTCTGAATTTGGATCACATGTCCATGGGGATGGCTACAACGGTTGTGAGTGTGAAAAACGGTCAATTTTTTCAGTGCTGTTGTGACTTCAAACGGTCACTAAGTGAATGGTTATAAGTCAAGGGCTACCTGTAAAATACTGGATTATTATTGGCTAAGCCCAGTAATTTATTCATCTGTTTATTGATAGCATGTCTGATTCTAAATGGAGAAACAACAAAAACCATCTGCAACTGAAGCCAATAAAAATGGTGTTGAAAAGATAACAGTGCAAATATTCTGCTTGGGCCAATGTACGGTGAAAAAAATCCATTTTAATTTGTTAGGAAAAGCCAGGAAATACCTATCTCACATCCCATATAAAAAAACAAATAAGGTTCTCTGAACACACCTTGTTATGACTATCAAAGGAGGGGGGGGCACATTTTATTCTGTAATGGCAAAGGTTCATTCATTCATTCATTCATTCATTCATTCCAATAAAGGAAAATATTTGTAGCTCAGGATTGAAATGAGGGGCCCTTGGCGCTGTCTCAGCTGGCTTGTTTTCTTGTAGATGTTTCATTACCCAAACTAGTGTACAGACTAGCACTGATGATGTTACCTAATTAGAATAATGAAACATTTGCTAGCAAACAAGCAAGCTCAGAGTACCAAGG
>JAEANM010001256.1:0-26807 GCA_017656035.1 Myanophis thanlyinensis
GGAGGCTGATGGTGGCAACAGGCGGTCCCGTAAGTACCCAGGTCCCAAGCCATGGAGCGCTTTAAAGGTAAGCATCAGCACCTTGAATCGCACCCGAAAGGCCACAGGAAGCCAGTGCAGCTCACACAAGAAAGGTGTAATATGGGAGCTCCGAGGAGCTCCCACGATTACCCGCGCGGCCGCATTCTGTACTAACTGCAGCCTCCGGATGCTCTTCAAGGGAAGCCCCAAGTAATACAAGCAGAAAGAAGCAAGGTAACCTGAAAGGAGAATGTGATGAACCTACGTGAATGGATAAACCATGGCAGCCACTGAAGGTTCATCCCTTGAGCAAACATAATCAAAATCCAGCATGCCTTGCACAGCCCGAGTCTGCATTCCCCACACAATTGCCTTGGTGTGACAACTGAACAAGGTTGTAGCTTTGCCTGCAAACAGAAAAAGAGTAGATGACTATAAGGTGGGCAATATATGGCCAGAAATAAGAGTAGTCAGCATTTCTCTCTGCATTAAAGGGAATGAGCCAGCATTCCAGCCATTCATATGAAGCAAAGCACTAGAAACGAAGCAGCCACATAGCTTTTTGTTTCATATCATCTACTAACCTATAGGTAAATTTATCATTCATGGCAGTATAACAGGGCTTAAATGCTAAAAGATGTTGGGATGAGTAAGTGGGAGAGGCAGTTGTTCATGCAAACAAGAGCACATCTATATACTACTAAAACTCTCACTGTGTTTGTTTACCCTTAAAGTTAGCTCAAAGGATTGCAATACACCATAACAGTTTTTGAATCTGCTAACTTAAAGAATTGTGTAAAAAAATCCAGGACCTATTGCTCCAGTGGAATTGCAATCTCCATGATGTTTGAGCCAGTTTTATTTGCAAAGTTGTGATCTTTGCAGCCTCCCTGTGGTCATATGGTCATGATTGCTAATGTTTCCTGTCAGCTACCCACAAATAAAGTCAATGGAAAAGCCAGCAGGAAGTTGGAAATCACTCCAACTCCCCAGGCTTTTTGCCTACCCCTTGGCCTTTCCGTTTATATGTTTATATGTTAATACTGACATTGAAATTCATTTGCATTATTTTTCTACTTACTCTTCTTAGATGATCATAGGACTATTCAGCATTAGGTTAAAAAATATGGTCCACCTAAAATTTAATGTTTATTTTGGTTACATCAAACTATTTTTTCCTTAATGGATGACCCAGTGAGTCACAGAGTTGTCTGATCTTCTTTACAGATATCCTGTTCAGGCAGGAAACCTCATCTAACCTATACCATAAAACAGTAATAGCACTTAGACCACTTAGACCACTTCATAGTGCTTTACAGCACTCTCTAAGGCTGAGCGGGTTACAGAGGCAGCATATTGTCTCCAACAATCTGGGCCCTCTTCTGAAGGCTGAGTCAACCTTGAGCCCTTCAGGATTGAATTGCAAACAATGGGCAGAAATAGCCTGCAATACTACATTCTAACCACTGCGCCACCAAAGGTGATGTGAATTACTTCCCAAAGGTTGATTATGTATCTCCAAACTCTAAAATATTCCACCAGTTTGTCATCAGAAAACTAATCTTCAGTTCATATCAGAAAGTTTCTGTAAATCAAAGCACCCTTCTATGAAGTAATAAATGAACAGAGCTGATGTTTTTAGTGTGCAGTGTGCAAGTAAACTATCAAATACCTGACACAGTGACATAAATTGTGAAAAGGGTGAAATTGTTCACTCTTGAAGAATGCTCCTCTACCAAACCACAACCAAATGCACCCACACCAGCACCAGATGCTTAGTAGCATTACAAAAAGGGCTTGAACAACATTCACATACACACAGAGCACCACAAAACTTTTAGAACTACACAATCCACTACAAACACTCAAGTAGGGTGGAACTGAAATGGGTCTTTGATTATTTATCATAGATAAAAAAGTACTAGTAGAAGCTCTTTCTATACCAATAATCTCCAGGAAATTAATTTTTAATTTCCATTAATCCAGACAATGCTCATATGATTGCTTGAATTTTACAAGAAAAAGCTGAAAAAGGAGATGTGGATTTTTCTGCTGTATCCAGTTACATGTTTAATACACCAGTGTCTGCTGAGTAGGAGTAGGAACAATCCTCTTCTAGTGCCTAGGGTTTCTATGTACAAATATTGATACACTTAGAATTAAGTAAGTATCCAAAGTGTAAGAGAAGGAATGGCAGAATCTGAGAGTGGAATTAAAAGAGACCAGCCTACAATCCTTTGCAGCTAGATGGAAACTAAATCCAATCTCATTTGAATTTCACTATATCTAACTTCAAGCAGATGATACCATTCCACTGCTTCATATAGCTGGTCCAGGATTTCCAATTGTAAATGTCAAGAAAGGAGGAGGAAAAAAAAATCTATTCATACTGTGTGTATTTTTCATTGAAAAACTTGTGATGATTTTTTGGCGTCTCTGATGTGAGGGGTCTTTGGTGATCTCTGAGCTTGCTTGTTTTCTTGCAGAAGTTTCATCACCTTAACTAGGTAACATCATCAGTGCTAGTAAAGAGTGCTGTTTACTATCAGTTTATATTCTGGTGTCTTGTGTGAGTGGGGGCAGTCCTAGATATTCTTTGATTAGGCTGTTTCTGATGTCCTAAGATAACCTTCCCTAGTTTAGTTATCTTCCAGATAGGAGGACTTCAACTCTAAATACTCTCCAGCTGGTAATTTTATTGCTAGGAATTTTAGGGTTGGCCCACACAATTAGATAATGTCTAGTTTGCATAGACCACTTCTTAAAACATGCTGGACTATGACCAGCTTTGACTCTATAATTTATAGGCCACTCAACTCCCAACAACTTCAGCTGGCTTATCATTAAAAAGTAAAAGAGCAAAAGCAACAAAAGAGAAAAAATTGGGGCTGAGGTTATTCTCCCAATCATCAGAATGGGAGTGAAGAAGGATGTAGCTTAATGTATGTATGTGGAAGTAATAATTCAATGTTTTTTTACTTTTTTCATTTTTTCTATTTTATTTTATTTCCTTTACTTTTATTGTATTGAATTTTTTCATAAAATTATTTTAAAAGGGCAGGTTTAAAATAATAGGAGGCATTGCAGGAATAGGCATTCTGACAGAACTAACCACGTGGCAGATAGAAAAGGCCCCTACTAACATTAGAGATCCCACTGTGAAAAAGTGTCATTCTGGAAGCAGAAGAGAGATTCAATAAGATTTAGTGGCAGTTGGTGTTAGAAGCTATGTTAGGTCCTTCATAAATTTAAACATAAAAATGGGGGGCACGGGATAAAAATGAATTGAAAACCCCTATTCCTAGGGAAAAAAGAAATTAACCAAGGCTCATTGCAGAATTTTGCAAGGAAAACATAAACAGCAGAAATAATACAAGCTAACCAAAAACCCAAACACATAGGAAACCCATTGAACAGAACTGCAGAAGCAGCCGATAGTAAGGCTGAACACGCTAAGGTAGTGGTGGGTAGTCCTACCTTGAACAGGTCTTGGAGATGGGGATGTATCTGTTAAAGAGAGAATCAGTTTTGCAAGAAATTCGACAATCGGTCCTGGGCTTTGGCTCATTTTATGCTTAGAGAGAGAGTTTGAGCAGCTTTATTTGGAACTTAGTATAGTGGTTTTCAAACAATACCTTTCCCAAACCTATTGCTCTTTGGAATCTCACTGGAGGAAGGGGAAAGGTTATTCAATGGAAACACTGATCATGTAGTATAATGACTCAAGCTTGTATCATTATGATCTTTTTAAAAAACAACCACCAGTGGCTCTTATTTTATAATACCATTCCAAAGGGTCACTAGAAGACCGCACAGGAAGATTAAGAGAGACCCCATTCTTTCCAAAGGCACAGGATTGGCATTGAGGAAATACTACAATAGCCATGGAAATGGTAAATCCTGCCTCACCCTACACATCCTGACACATGCAATAGCAGTTGTTATGAATGCAGCTATGTACAGGTAGTCCTTGACTTACAACTGTTCATTTAGTGGCTGAAAAAAGTGATTTATGACCTTTTTTCACACTTATGACTGCTGCAGCATCCTCATGGTCATGTGATCAGATGCTTGGAAACTGGTTCATATTTATGACCGTTGCAGAGTCCTGGGTCATGCGATCACCTTTTGCAACCTTCTGACAAACAAAGTCAATGGGGAAGCCAGATTTTCTTAACAACCGCAATGATTCACTTAACAATAGTGGCAAGAAAAGTCATAAAATGGGGAAAAATTCTCTCAACAAATAAAATTCACTTAAGCAAGATCAATTTTGGCCTCAGTTGCGGTCATAAGTCAAGGACTACCTATAAAAAGCTTATGCATACTTGTATGATGTGCTTCCAAGCAAGTGGGGAGGCATGTAGGCATATAGAAATCTTTTACCCGCACCCACCACAAATTCATTATTTACATAGTGTTACATCTCAATGCTGTAATTAGCCTACAGTGTAAACGTAGAGCATACCAAAAAACAGTACAAACAAAAAAAACCCAGCTCAAATTATTAACAAAATACAGGGATATCATGGCAGGTGGATTGAATTCCTTGACAGACAAAATACTCCTTGAAAATAGTACGTTTGTCTTCCCAAGGATATGCACATTTTAGGATCAAAATTTTCTTGCATTCTTACAATTTTTCCACAAAAAAATAAGTTAATGAAGAGCAAAGAAATTTACAGGTGTGAGGGGTTTTATAGCATCACAACCCTTCCAAACCTTTCAAAACATCTTCACAATTGTCAATTTTTAAAAAAGATTTTTAAATTTCATATTTATTATTACTTTCCTTTATTTTTAAAGTCTCCACATTTTGCTGATATATAATAATATTTTATAATTGGAAACTATTAATTCCTTTACATGTTAGGATATTCCTTAATGCTAATCTATTTGGCTTCCTCTTCTTCATGTCTCTCATTAGCTTCCCAAAACCCACATGAAGGGCTTGGTGTGTGCCAGAGAGAACATTAGGGACTGAGGCCAAAAATATTCTGGGAATAAACCCAAGAGAAATGCAGAGGAATGGCAAGGTGTCCCTGCAACAGCTCCCAAAGAGAAAAAGACCAAGAGCTTACCAGAAGATACTGTGTGCTTGGCTTTCTTAGCTGGCGCCAATTCATCAGATTTGCCTTCAGAAAATGATGCGGTTCTGCTTGGTGCTGGGGTCTGAAGAAGAGTGAAAAACAAAAAAACAAAAACAGAAAACAGGGTTAGTAGAGACGGATGCTGTGAGGGTGGGTTGACTGGTATTCTACAAAGCAGGTAAAAGTTCCGGAGAGCAATTTAAAAGGTTTAAGAAGTAGTATCACAATATTGTCTCTTGCACATTTTGGTGTTTTATTTGTTCTACTGTGCTTCTGCAAACAGTGGAAATTCAACATGTCATTGCTTAGAGCACCCATGTTCCTGAAGTCATAATGTCCTCCCATTATTTAAACAGAACTCTATTTCCTAGTATCCAGGCACAGACTGAATAAGACTGCAAGCAGGAAGGTAGACCTCTTCATATCAGCCCAGAGGCCAAAGAAGACACAAAAGACTACAAAAGAGACTTACCGAGGAGCTGCCACTGGCATTAAGGAGGAAGTTTGCAGTGTGGGCAGCAGTAGGTGGTTGGTTTGGAATGGGCCGGTGCCCCAGTGCCATACCAACAATGGCAGTCATGTGAGTCTCTGTACCAAAGACATGGATGGGAATGCCAGTAGTTTTTCCTAAGTGCAAAGAGTAGAGAAGTGGATTAGCCTATTGTTAAAGTTTATTCTGGAAAGTTAGTGAGGAAAAAGTGCAAATCTACAAAATAACCAGTAAATTCTGCTGGGTAATGAAGCTGCAAATATGAAAATGGCAATTTAAATAGACTAAAAATTAATAGCTTCAACAGCCCAGATGGCAGTAGAAGTGCCCTCCAAGACATCTTTTAGTTTATAGCCCACTTCCTTAGTTAAATATATTGAATATTCACACAATACTTTCAAAACTGCCCAAGGTTCCTTGGGTGATTTGGTCAGAGCTGTCTCCTTGCAGTCTGCCTCATCAACATGGCTGAAATTCAGATTCAAATCCAGGCACATGCAAAACCTTCAGCTCATTGAAGCATGAATAAAAGGGAGCCAACCAGTTAATGCCCCAGCAACAACTGATTTTTTAAATACATAGTCTTATTTTTGAATTGAGTAAATGCTGGAGGAGCTGCTAGCTTAAGCACACAGGAATCCAATAGGGAGAACATTATTATTACTCTCTTCTCCAGTCTGAAAGAGATTTTGTAGTGCTCTAGTCACTTGGGAAAGAAAGTTAAGAGCTGTTATTCCTCATTTGGCTTACGTATGAGAAAGAGGCACAAATTCTTATTTCAGCTATTACCTCAGCCTTTCTGGAGGGGAGTACGAGCCCTGCTATAAATTCAAACAATCACTGGGCATCCTTACCTACTTCCCCCATGACACGCAAGCCTTCCTGGTAATTGGGGCCACCTCTCCTCACGAAAATCCTCACTTCATGCTCCTTGAGAGGGCCTTGATAATCTCTAATGGCCCTAACAATACCCTGTAAAATTTTTTTGTTAAAAAAATCATACAGATAGATACTCTAAACATCAAGAAACAACTCAGCAATTTCACAGAGCGACAATTGGTAGGGAACTGTAGCTTTTTGTTGTCTTGGACTGAAAGAACCGGAGTACCACATTAGGAAAGTTAATTTCCAAACGTTAATTTTCATTATTTCCTTAATTACACATTTTAACTGATAATGCAGAGAAGTTAATGCCTGCATATTTATTATTATTTAAAGCAATATTGATGCCTAAAATGTCAGGTAGTGGATACAAATTCAAGCTTCTCACCTTAACACTGTGCTTTTAATTTAGCTTGGCCATTTTTTGATACGGAATAATGAGAATCTCTTGAAGTCTCAACAAACAAAGGCTGAACCAAATGCAAGAATGCTGTAAATAAGGGAATAAGGCCCCCTGGAGAACAAGGCTTGTCAAAGCCTGAATTTAGAGAATTTGCTTAAATCTATAATTTGGACCAGGAAATCTTGTTTTGAGAAGCTATAGTTGACTTTCAACAATCTAAATTGCATTTTCTCCCTATTTTTGCAGGACTAAAAAAATTATACTAGATGTGAACAAATTGGCAAGAGAGATTTATTTATAGTTAGTAAATCACAGGTATTTGATATACTGAAACACTGCTTTGAAGTTGGACAATGCTTTGGAAGTGAAGATATAGACAAGCATTTTACATCTATATTTTTAGATTTAAATTATATTTTTATTCTGTCTTTATTAGTTTTATAAATAACTCAATAGGGAACATACCTAGGTACTCCTTTCTCCTCCAGTCTTCTGGTTTCTAATCTGGTGCCTTAACCACTAGACCAAACTAGATCCTATTTTATTATTATTCTCTAATTAACACCATGAATTGCACTTTAATCTCATTTAACTATAAAGGAATAAGGAACTTACTGGAATTTGTTAGAAATAAATCTAATAAATGGACATCACATTAAGGAAAAACTGGGATTGCTTTTTGTTAAAATATTCTATTTTGATTTGATTTATATTATAGTATTACTTTCTCCCTGTTGCTTTTTTCTCTTATGTTATATATCAGTACTAATCATATGCAATCAGCCAGTTATAAGTTAGCTCTAGTGATATATTGTTATATAATTCTTTCAATTTTAATTCTTTATTTTTAATTCTTAATTCTATTACCTTCCAGTTAAAAAGTATGGTCTGACCTAGGATAACCTAATTTGTTTTGTGCCAAGAAAAACTATTTGAACTGAACATATTTATGACTTACGTATTGAAGGACAATGTAAAACTAAGAAAGTCAATTAAATAGCACAAGATCAAAGAAATATGTAAAACTTGATTCAATTATAACACTTACAATGTATGTCTATTTTATTATTACTTGTCACTAATTTGTTCATTAATATAATAGAATTTAAGCTGCATTTTGCTTTGTTTCTATAGGGGTTCAACTACCACTTGCTATGCATTCATGGGGGCAACCCAAGATAAAGAAGATAAAAGAACCCAAACAATAAAAGTGAAGTTGTGGATATCAGTACTAGATATACAGTAGGTTCTATACTGAGTATTAAGTAGCACAGTTTCATTTCTTGTGTTTTAGCTCCAAAACTGTCTAAGTTCCCCAAAATGAGACTCACTTCTGCCTTCAGTTCAGAATTGAAAAAAAAACCCAAAAGAGTTGTCTAGTATCTATGGGGCAGCCTTTTGACCCCTGAAAGCCCAAGTGTACAAAAGATTTCCATACTTCACTGTTCACACTGTATGTTCCCAAGACAGGAAAGAAAAAAAAAAGTCCAATCAAAGTTGACCAATGCATAGTAACCCATTATAACAGAGGGGGGAAACCCCCCTAACTCAACCCTTATCTATTTATGTTGCTAAATTTATTTACATAAATGCCAGTTTTTCTAGGGGGAAATGTATGTTCCAATAATAATGCTGCAGACTCTTTTGCAAAAGCTGCTTCAAACTTCATGCCAGCCCAAGCATGGAGATCTCCAAATGTGAATGCATCCTCCCAATCCATACATCCAAATGGCCATTAACAGGCTCTACATCAGCATATTTTTTTTACCTTAAAAGTGGCAGCTACATTGGTAAAATTAGCAATGCTTCCTCCAATGATTAGGATTTTGCCTTGCAAAGAGAAAGAAAAAGAAAAAGTTTAAAACAAGATAAAAGATTTGGTCAGAATATATAATCAGTTCTACATAGCCATTTAAAAGCAGGCAACTGCACTCAGAAATGTAGTGATGGCTCAAATTTTAAGCAATTATCAATACAGTTAGTCCTTGAACAGCTTGGTGACTGTGTAAAGTCACAACTGACCCCCAAAAAAGGGATTTATGACCCAGGTTCAAAGTTCTGATAGTTGGGTCCCCTCTGAGGTCATGTGATCAAATTTTGAGGGCTTGGCATCGACAGCTCTGCCAAAAACTGGCACGTATTTCCAGTTCTTGGCAAAAATGTGCCCATAGCAAACTATTGTGGTGTTCGTTTCATTACAAACCATCACAAAAAAGGTTGTAAAATCAGGTCAGTCATGTGACCAACCCAAACGTTATGACATAAGACCATAATAGACAGGCTGCATTGAGGTCATATGTTATTTGTCTTTCCCAAATCAATTCTAAATCCCTGGAGATATTTGGGAGAGAAATTGATTTTCTTGGGCTTTGCATGTCACTAAATCAAGAGAAATTGGCAGAGGAAAGCAGCTTTCATATCCCATTCCACTGATTTATTTCTAACAGCCTTCCATTCCTATATATGTGCTAAGTCTTCCTTCTTTTTTTCTCTCCCATTTTTTATACTTCCCCTTGGCTCTCATTATATCCAGCCTTCTATCTGCTTAATCTATTTCTTGGTCCTCCCATGGTTGCCCTGCCTTTGCCCATTTATGTAACTTCAGAGCCTCTGAAACCACGGTGGGGTTTGGAGGAATCGTGGCTCTTGTATTCATTCTAATAGCAGAGCAGATCTTTTGCCAAAGGACATGCAGAATTAAAGAAACAAAGGATGCCTGCATCTTCCAATTTGCCCTTTACCTTCTGGGTGTTTTTCTCGTGTCATGAGGGAGAGGATGGTCTTGGCATAATCATAGGTTTGCTGCTCACTAGGAGCTCCAGAGTATTCACCATAGTTGGCTAGTTCATTTACCCCACCAAGGTCACAAATGGTGTCACTAAATGGAATACATGTAGGGTGTTAAAAGGCAAAAACTGCATTAAGTCCTCAAAAAACCCGAAGCAACTATTAAGCTACCTGCAGAAACAAAAGCATCAGTTAACTCAAGCAAGTCTTTAGAGTTAAGGTTTCCCCTCGTACATATGTGCTGGTCGTTCCTGATTCTAGGAGGCATCTCTGTTTCTAAGACAAAAAGGCAGTGCAGTCTGATGACTATTCCATGGTCATATGACTGGCATGACTAAATGCCAAAGGCACACGGAGCACTGTTTACCTTCCCACCAAGGTGGTCCCTATTCTTCTATTTGCATTTTTTAACATGCTTTTTACATACATACAGAAGCTGGGGCAAGTAACGGGAGCTCACTCTGTTATGCGGCGCTAGGGATTCAAACCGCCAAACTGCTGACCTTTCTGATCAACAAGCTCAGTGTCTTAGCCACTGAACCACTGCACCCCTTCTTAAGAGTTAGAGTACAACAATTACAATATTGATGTTTTGTTAAATATTAATACAGCCAATTTTTCTAACAGATCTAGGCATTCTTCCCAGCCATAACGTCTGTTAGAGAAAACCATGGCAGTAATGTACTTTACTTCCCAAGTATCAGATCATGAAAGACTGATGTCTGCACACTGAGCTCTAGAAAACTAAGCTTATGAAAAGACTCAGCATGCAACTTTTCTAACAAGCTTTTAAAAGCAATAGAGAGATGTTATTCTGATCAGATGTCCAGATACAAATGTCCTGACCTTTTTTCTTTCCCTTCCCCATAGTAAAAGGCTATTAGTGATGCACACATTTATCCAAATTCCAGCTAACCATTTCTTAGATGTCAAAAATACGTACTATATTTTTTGGGTGTATAAGATGCACTTTTTCCCACCCCCAAAATGGGTGAAAATGTCTGTGTGTCTTATACAGTGAATGTTGCTGAAGCTCCACCCACCCACTGGCTCTTTTTTCCAGCCCGAAAAATGGTCCAAAAATGGGGCATGCGGAGGCTGCGATAGACGGAGATAGGCCGCAGTGATCCCCGCAGCCTGGAACAGCTGATCGTTGATAAAGGCAGATTTTTTTTTTCTTGTTTTTCTCCCCAAAAGCTAGGTGTGTCTTATACTCCGGAGTGTCTTAAACACCGAAAAATACGGTAATTATTTAAAATAATACGCTACAGAGCAAAGTTGCATTCACATTCCTGAAGCTGTGATCACAGCATTTCTTCTTGACAATGATTAACAGGATGAAAGCAAATGGTGACACTCAAACCCTGGCTGCTGGATTCAGGAAGAATTGTGTATTCAAGAATATGTAACCCTGCTGAGGTTTTGGCACACAAAAGGATAGCAAATGTCTTCCTGTTGCAGCTATTGGACTGGATCACAATCTACACTAAAGTATGTGACAATCAGATCACTTCTATCAAAACCTGAGTCTGGTACCTGTATACCACAGAGGCACCGCCTCCAGCCACCATGGTCCAGATTCTGCCACTGGGGTTCAAGATGGTCAGCTTTAAGCTGGCTCCACTCTTGGCATCAAGATCAGCAATATAGGCTTCCTGTAGACATACCATTTAAATATCATTTGAATCAAAATATTAAGGAGCAGAAATACATTTAAAATTATTCTTGTAACTTTAAACAAGACTAAACAAGAAATCAAAATCATCTTTGTAAAGATACAGGAGGCTAACTTAGAGAATCTTCAACTCTTTTTTATTATATAATTTTTGTTTAATTTTTCATATATGTATCATTTACATCTTCCATCATTTCGCACACCATTTGGGTTAATACATTTATTATCATATATCACAAACCTCTATTTTCTAACTTTATATAGCATAACAATAACATCATACCCTTATTCAACTTGTCATCACATTGCCATAGAATATCTATCACATATCCTCTTATATTCTTTATTCCTCTATGACCACTTTTTACATCTCTTTCGTATTTTCTATACATTACTGTTTCTTATTTTTCTTATCTAACCATAAGTAAAAATCTCCCCATCTCTTGTAAAATTGACTTGCTTCCTTTTCTCTAATTTCCATTGTCAATCTATCCATTTCCACACATTCCAATATTTTTTTAATCACTTTTCCTTCTGTTGGTACTTCTCTTAGTATCCAATTTTATGCAAATAATATTCTTGCCGTTGTCAATACATGTAAGATCAAATTCACAGTTTCCTTGTTGTAACTCTCCGATATTATTCCCAACAGGAAAATTTCTGGTTTTAAATCTATACATTGTTTAGTCATCTTTTCCAGCCATACCTGTATTTTAATCCAAAATTTCCTTGCCATAGGATAGCTCCACCACATATGATAGTATGTCCCAGAAGCCTGGTGGCATTTCCAGCATTTAGCCGATTAATCCTTAAACATTTTTGCCAACTTTGTCAGTGCTAAATGCTATCTATAAAACATTTTATATAAATTCTCTTTGTATGCTGTCGACATAGTTGCCTTATGGTTTCTATCCCATAGTTTTTGCCATAAATCTAGTTTGATTGTATAATCAAAATTATTAGCCCAGGCAATCATTGTTTCTTTTACCTGTTCTTCTTCCGATATTACATGCTAAGTAAGTAATTATAAATCTTGAGAAATTGCATCTGTCCCCCTCAAAATTTGATCTAACTGTTGAATCTCTATAAAAACCATATAACTTCACATCTTTTTCATATCTCAATTGTATCTGCATTTGAGTGTACCAAGACATGTCCATCCCTTGCACTTAACTCTTGTTTTGAGCTCCCCATTTGCATTCAAAATATCTTTATATCTAATAATACTTGTCCAATCTACCAAATTTGGGTGAACAAATTCTTCAATTATTGAGAGCCAGACTGGAACTTTCAAAAAATGTTTTCATCTTATTTTCTCCCATGTTAGCCATAAAGCATTTCTAATATAGTATTTTTGAAAAAAGCCATCAGTCTTGTTCTTCTCGTACCATAGGAAGGCATGCCAGCCTACTTATAAGGCATGACCTTCTAGTTCCGTGATGGCAAACCTATGGCACGGTTGCCACAGGTGGCACGCAGAATCATCTTGCTGGGCACACAAGCTGTTGGCCAACTTAACTGCAGTTGAGCATGCACGTGCAATTGCACATGCATGCATGCGCAATTGCAGAGACCTAGCTGGTCTTTGGGCCTCCACTGTGCATGTGTGTGATTACAGCAAGAAATCCAGCTGGTCTTCAGAGCTCTCTTGTGCACACACACACATAATTGCTTATGTGTGCGTGAGTGCCTGTGCACAGTGCACGTGCATTGCACATGCAAAAGTTGCATGCATGCGCAGATGGTGCAGTTGCACATGTAGCACACGTGGAGCAGCTGCACGCCAAGTGTGGATGGCATGTGCAAAGCACGTATTTTTCGGCACTCAGTAACTAAAAGATTCGCTATCACTGTTCTAGTGTCAATATTCTCACATTTCTTAATTCTATCCATTCTTTCATCCATGTAAGTATTACTGCTTGATAGCACAATTCAGAGTCTGGTAGACCCAGACCGCCCCTGCTTTTTGCACCTGTAACAACAACTTCAATATTATTCTAGTTCTCTTCTCCTCCCAAATATAACTCATCACCATCTTATTCAAATCCTCAAAATATTTTTATCTAACTTTATCGATGCAGTTTGAAACAAATACAGTAACCTTGGAAGTATATTCATTTTTATAATGGCTATTTGACCCATCAGTGATAGCTGTGTTTCCACTTCTCCATGTCTACTTTGATTTCTTGCAATAGTTTAATATAATTGTCTCCTTTAATTGTTCCGAATTGTGCTGCTAAAAATATTCCTATTTCACCTTTTTCACTATTTGAATACCCATTGTATATTCTAATTCCGTTTTTTGTTTATCAGTTAAATTTTTAACCAACATCTTAGTTTTTTCTTTACTGATTTTCAGACCAGCCATCTCCCCATATTCTTCTATTTTTTTTATCAACTTAAGCCTTGATTTTCATGGGTTTTCCAGAATAAAGACCAAATATCTGCGAAAGCCTATAGTTTATATCTCTCTTTTTAAATCTCCATCCCTTCTATTTCCTTCTCCTGTTGGATATTCCTGTTTAGTACTTCCAAGGTTAAAATAAATAGTAAAGGAAATAATGGACACCTCTGTCTTGTCCCTTTTTTATACTAAATTTTTCTGTCATATCTCCATTTACCATCACTCGTGCTGTTTGTATACCATAAATCCCCTTAATCATATTAATAAAGTTTTCCCCAAAGTCCATTACTTCTAATTGCGCAAACATAAACTCCCAACTAACATTATCAAATGCTTTCTGTGCATTCAGGAAGAGCAAAGCCATTTGTCTTCCTGGGTGTACTTCATAATATTCCAAAGTGTTTAATATCATTCTCTGTTTTAATCTATCCATTGGGTTAAAAACCATTTTGATCAGGATGTATAAATTTGTTCAAAAATCTTTTCAGTCTTGTTGCAATTAATGATGTGTATATTTTATAATCCACATTTAGCAAAGATATAGGTCTATAGTTCTTTATTTGTTGTTCGTCTGTGTCTTCCTTCGGGATCAGTGTTATATATGCTTCTGTCTATGAGTCTGGAATTTTTGCTTTTTCTAAGGCATTGTTAAACAAATTTAACATCTGTGTGCCTAATGTCTCTTGCACACTTTTATAAAGTTCCATTGGTAACCTATCAGGGCCTGGGGTCTTCTCATTTTTTTGTTTTTTAATTGCTTTTGTCAGTTCTAACATATTAATCCTCTCTGTCAACATGGACTTCATTTCTTCCGGTATTCTAAGTAAATTGGCTTCCTTTAGGTATTGGTATATCTGTTCTTTTGGTATCGTTTCTTTTTTGTACAAATGTTCATAATAATTTTGAATCACTTTCTTTTTTTCATTGTTTTGTGTCTGAAGTCTTTTCTCTGTTTCTTCTAATGAATGTATCATTTTCCTTTATCTCTCTTTTCTCAATTTATGTGCCAACCATCTTCCTGATTTATTTCTGGATTTATTTTTATTTTATTTTTTTTCAAAAAATATTTTTTATTTAGTGTCCATCTTCTTCTTTGTATCTGAATTCTCCATGGAAATTGCACTGGGTTGCAGTGCGCCCAGATGCTAATTTCTATGTTGGTGTCTAATATATTATTCTTTAATTCTTCTGTCATCCATATCATATCTATTCACGACCACGATTTGTGTTTATTTGAATAGAATGTAAATCTTTTTTCCTTTGGATGTATTTCTCTCCATACATGCAAAAGCAATAGTTCTTCTTTCATTTTCATAAATGCTTTAGGGAGGATAGTTCTTGTTGACTCTATTAATTTTGCATTTTGGCAGTCCAATTTTTTGTTGATTATCGAATTAAAGCCCCCTAATATGCATATATGTTCATATTTCAATTCAATCAATTTTTTAATATAGTCTATTTTAAAAAGTCTGTTGATTAGTGTTAGGTGCATAGATCCCTACCTGGAGAATCTGGTTTGAGTCAAATAGTATTTCTATCATCAGTAGTCTTCCCTCATCTGCATAAATCTGTTTCACTTTTGTATTTTCCTTTATATAAAAAAACTATTCCTCTCTTTTTCTCTTCCACAACTAAGGATGTAAATTTATTACCTACTTTTGGACAGTCCAAAAGTTTCTCCTATTGTTTGGCAATATGCACCTCTTGTAAACAAATTATGTCTAACTTTCGTTTCTTTTGTCTGTTAAAATTTTTGCTTCTCTTTGATGCTGAATTTAGTCCATTTATGTTAATTGAAATCACGTTTAATTCCTCTTCCATGGTTTATTTGTATAAATAGGTCTTGCTGTTCTCGTTGTTCTAGTTTCTCTTGATGATCTTTGAACTCTAGCTATAGCTCCTTGTTCTCTTGGTAATCTTGGAATTTTAGGTATTGCTCCTTGATGTTTTTTCAGTGATCTGGACTCTTCTGATGTTGCTCCTTGTCACTCTTTCATCTCATTTTCATCTCGCTTTTTCTCAGCTTATATTTGTAGGTTGCTTTTTGCCTCACATTACTGTGGTATTCCTTCTTTCATCTCTTTCACCTTGTTTCTCTCCTCTCTCTGCTCCTCTCCTGATTTTTCTTCTGGCACAGTGAAATAAAATTCATAAAAATTCATAACATTTATATGCTTTTTCTATTGTGTCCAGCCTATATTTCTGCTCTCTCCATGACACCAGTATACCTTCCAGAATTAGCCATCTGAAATTCACTTCGTGCTTCACCAAAAGTTTTGTTAAAACTTTTGGTTTGTTTTTGTTAAAAATTGGTAATATCTCCTTATCTCTCTAACTCTACCTGGGATCTGTTTTAAAATGATTATCTCTTTCCCTTTATGTTTCAATACTTCACCTTGTGTCTTCTGTAAAATTGTAGCTCTTATTGTTTTCTTTGTAAATCTCACATGAACTTTTCTAGGTAATTTGTTCTTTGTCGCGTATCTGGTGTAAACTCTGTATATTTCATCAATCTCCTTCTTAGTTTCATCTGGAGTGATCTCTAAAACTGGAGCTAGCATTTCTGCTAATATCTCTGTCAAATCTTCTTCTATATTTTGAAAGCACAGATAATAATCAGCCTGGTCCATTTCCAACAGAATAATTGTTCTTTCGTGGCTTTGTCCAATTGCTGAGCACCTTCCATCCATCTCCTCCATCTTTTTCTCCGTTAAATCCATCTTCTCTTCATCTTTCTGAATTTGTTGTTCATTTTGCACTATTATCTGTTGGAAGTTTTCCAGCTTTTCATCAATTTTTGCCACTTTCTTCAACTCTTAACACCAATTCAATTGCCAAGATTTTGTAGGAAAAGCCAAGACTGCTGAAATCTAGTGGTATAGTAGCAGATTTTTAAAAACACTTTTGGAAAAATGAAGAATTAAAGTAAACATAGTAAGTCTCAGCAAAGGCACAAGGATTCATTTTGTTCCTATAAGCTCCTTGTCCACAAAAAGAGGCTTGAAAATGTTGTGACTGGTTATTCTTGCAGCTTCAATCAAGCCGTTTCAAAAAAAAAGTTTGATCCAAAAAGGTTGGCATTTTCTGATGTATAAATACATGCAAATGCTGTAAACTCCCTTCAGCCTCATGATCCTATGGTAGGTAAAGTGGGGGTTCTATCAGTTGCAAGGGAACAAACAGGAAGCATTGATTGGTTGACTACGTGATAAACAGTCTTGCACTGCTTCCACCACATTTAGGACAGAGTATGCAGAACGACTGAGTGAATCCCTCAAGCACTGTTCCATTAATATATGCCCCAGAGATGGGTCTGGCTCCTCAAATGTATAAGTCTGTCTTCAGTTCTCTCCCTGCACACTTACATATATAAGCAGAGAAAAAGACAGTAGAAGTCACTGAGGCCAAAATTTTAACTTTTGCACCATTGTGGTAGGACCTAAAATTAGCCTTATCACCATGATTTTATATAGAAGGAAGATTTGGAAATCTAGAAAACAAACGGATTTCAAAACCGCCTTGAAATTTCTAATACAGACATATTAATAAGTAGATAAAGGGAACCATATAACTTGTGATCCAAATGCTGCCACAACTTTCCTTGCCAAATAGTGGACAAAAATTTTAAAAAAATACTGACAATGGAACCTATTGAGTTGTTGTGGATATAAAGTCACAACAAATGGTGGGGCTCATAGATATATGTCCTCACAGCAATTAAGAAAAGTGTTAGCAATGTAAACATTAACAGTAGTTGGGTAGGCAATATATAAACCAGGATTATCATTTTAAGGTTTAATACTTTAACTTTAAAGTATACTATTGCTTTAAATGTAATTGACTGCTAATTACTCAAGTGGAAATAAGAAGAAACCAGATTCACTTGTGATTGTGGGTTGTCTGGAGTGGGTTGTTGGTTTCTGGAGTTTGAATTTGTTATTGTAAGAGTCTGACAGTTTAGTCTACTGATTGCTGATTACTGAAGATAGGGTGTTCATCACTGAAGAACCTTGTGTTTAACTAGCTTGTATACTGTAAGTTTACTGAACTGAACTGTTTGAAGACTGACTGAATTGAATGTGTATGACTTCGGATTGATAGATGGACTTTGCTTAAATTCTAATTCCATTAAACTAAAAACCTATTTTACTGCTCAGTGTAACTGTATAGTGTGTTGTGTAATATACCAAATTACTCTCAAAATATTCCGTTGTGTACTCGTTCTCCTAACAGAGGACTATACTCCTTAACAAAAAGAAATGGATTAAATAAGTTTTTGGTTATGGATAAACACGGAACTAAATAAAACAATTTTAATGTAAACATATGTTCAAAGTTTTCCTGGGAAAATGTGGTTTGGAATGGAAGAACAGATATTTGAACGAGTAAGTGAATATCCCATATGATATTATGAGAATGTTGATTTTAGCTCTTCTAGAATAAAAGCTATTTTCATTAAAATTCTAAAATAGTACAGAGTCTGAGACTTCATTAGTGTCTGGCAAGAAGATTATTCAATGAGGCCAGAATTAAAACTCATTCATTAAAAGGTTGAACAGAAGGCACTTGAGCTATTATACATAGGCTGGGAAGAAAGAAAAAGAGCTAAATTGATTTTTCAATTAAATTACAATGTGAATCATTAAAGAGCTTTGTCAAACAAAATGTTACATTTGCTAGTAACATCTAGCTAGGTTTTTCTGACATTCAAATTTGAGATGAACAAACACAAACCATTTTAAAGAATATTCGTATTTTCCAAGCAGAAACAGTTTATTGAATGGACAGAATTGTATTCCAGTTCTGCTCAGACAAAATTAATCCATGCCCTGCTGTGCAGCACAAGTAGTCATCAGCATGTTTATTAATCTACCTGAAGAGGCATCAAAAATATTTTGGAGACATTTTCCACAGTGTGGATTCTAAGTCTACCACCAAGCAAATTCAGTTCAGTTCTGGATTATTTTAGTAGTGTTAAAGGATGTTAACTGCCAAGAGATCTAGTGCCTGGTCAAACATGTTTGTAATTAATCTCCTAATATCAAAATGTCCTTAATGGAGTGTACCTAGTCATCATTCATCTTATCCTTACAACTGCATGTAAATAGGTTAGTCGGAGAAGATAGCACCTGGCACCAGAACACTACATGAGTTTTATAGTTGAATGATGATTAGATGATGAGAGTCTAACCAATCTACTTCAAGCATTTCAATATACTCAAATAATTCAGAAACTCCAATTCTCCAGCCCCATGGAAGAAGAATCTTTTTACTTGCCTCTGGATAGGCCTCCCTTCCAAAGGGAGGAGGGAATTCCACATCACCCCATTTCACTTTGCAGATATAATCAGCTGTTGCATCAATTTTTGCAGCCAGGTCTAGTACGTAAACACCATTTCCAGATACAACTGTATAAAGAGAACAAACAAAAAGCAGGTTAGAGTGAATTGTTCCTTAGCCATTGCTGAAGTGCCTCATTTCAGATTCCTACTTACTGTAAATGAGATATGGAACTCATTCATTGGACTTTTACCAATTAAGCCTCTGGATGATTCAGATCCGTGAGACATACATGACAGCATAAGTCTCTCTTCCTCAACCTGGCCCACCCTTTAAATGTACTGGAAATTTTCTAACACATCTGAAAAACTCCAATTTGAGAATGCTAGAAAGCACTATCAAATAAGTGAAGTACATTTACGAATTAAAATTAAAGCAGATTTTCCTTGCCACCTAAAGCAAAATGTTAGCCTATCTAAACACTTAACGGAAAGAACAGAGATTTTTGTGTACTTCATTGAATCCAGATTGTTAGGAGAATAAAACAGATTTGTATTTTCCAAAATAATAAATGATTCAGATTATAGATTTTTTGCATGCTCTATGTTTTATGGCAGAGTTCTCAAACTGACATGACAAATATTAAATTTAACATAAATGAATGAAGATGTAATTCAAAGATTTTCTTTAGCTATGAACACAGTAAATTTCAGGACTTGCCAGAAATAGATAACTATCTCTAATAAAGACAAATAAAAATACACAGATGTACACTGACCAATACTCCTTATGCAAGTAACAAAATATTTTTATTATTGCATAAGTAAGTTTCCCAGAATGCAGTAATGCATTTTGGCACGCAGTATTGGAATCATAGACATAGCATCTGCTAACTAATCTGAATTATGTGATCATACCATCACATCTAGTTGGACTATAGCTGAATTATAAAACCCAGACATTTGTGATCAGTTCTTAAGCATTATTGCTTAAGATTCTGATTTTAGCAGCCTGCTAATGTTTGACAATCATAATTAATCTCTGAAGATGTTGCTTTATATGAAGGACCTTAAACATTGATTGATGGGTATTTTTACATTTTCTCTTCCTGAAGGAACACAATATAAGTGTTTTGACAACAAGACTATTTGGCGATGTATTCACTATTTTATAGCAGAGGCTTCACTTCCATCTTCATTTTCTATTCCAGCAAGCTAAAAAATCCATCAGAAACTGGAAAATACAGAATTAAATATATTAATCCTCCACAAACATAAAATAACAATTACCTAGTGGATTGATTTCCAGATATGTAAAATATAAATCTTCATAAAGGTTGAAGAGGCCAAAGATGAAGCTTGCCAAGATGCTACATAAAAATAGTACAACATACAGTAATAAATTGCACAAATCAAACAATTTGCCATATTATCTATATTTATCTCAATTCAGTCTGCTTTTGGCCTAGCTAAGATTCAATGGTTGCCTTAGATGAGTCAGCCAGTGTCCTTAATTGTCCCTTAAGCTGTACTAGTTTCTATTTTAAATGGGATGAGAAAGACATTGCAAATCAAAACACATAAACACAAATACAATTCAAAACATAAAAATGTGGAAACTGTTTTAACCATCTTTTGAAGGCTTTTAAAGTTTTGGACAAAATGAAGAAGCATTGTTGAGCTAACTGTGGTGTTACTCCTTCAAATAACTGCCAGCAATGACATCTAGGGAAATTGGTAACTAGGAAATTGGCAATCCCACAAAATATATTTGCTTTTTCTTCAAACAAAACATTTTTGTTTTTTCTTCCCAACTCAACTTGGGTTCTTATTCAGCTATTTAGTTTACCATGGGTCATCCCTGCCTTCTGACCTGCATAATGGCTGGCCCCCGTCTCTTCTTTGAGGTAGGCCCGCCACTTTGACCTAAAGAACAAAGCCAGACTGGCCAAAGCTTGTAGTCTCCTGTCTCAGTAGCTTGTCTATTCTAGAATAGGATGGACAGGCGATGGTTTAATGTAGCTATTCGATGAAATTAGGCATGGCCACCAGAAAGAAGCACAGCAATATGTCTCTTACAGCCTTTTGGGGAAGATAATGAGGCAAGTAAACACAGTTAGTTGCTAGGTAAATTTCAAGCACTGAGATTCAATGACATGCTTTTTTTTCTTGGGAAGGACTCAGCCAGCCTTGCCCTGAGATGTAAGAGGCATGACAAGTGATTGCTGGGTGACTGGTGTCTATATATACTAGGAAAAAAAGGGGTAGAATCTAGACACAAGTCTCACTTTGGGAATATTTCTTTATTAAATCCTGCCTTCTCTCTTGGATTGCTTCTCTTTTATCCATATTATCCTGTAGGTAGGACTACCTATAGGTAGGACTGAAAAAGATAGACTCAATATGACTTGGGGCATGGTCGGTTGGAGTCTTGATTCAGTCCCTATCAAACATAACAACTACAGTATACTGACTTGGAGGTTCTACCTTTTATTTTCAGCTGTAGGTATCTAGATGAAGCATGGGTATTAGAAGAAAATGGCCTAGAGATTTGCTCTTTTATAATGAGTCATAAAGCACTCTCCAGCCATTATTAAATATATCCCTATTCATCACACAAAAAGAGTAGAAAAAATATCTTTGGCCTTAGAAGAATGTTTATTGCCCCTGGGAATTGTAAACCTACAATTCTGCATTACTAGACAATGCAGGCCTGGCCTGGTCAGCATAATTGCTACCATAAATCATTCACCTGCAAACATTCACATTCCCTATGATAGAAAGCAATAGTTCAGCATTACTCTTTCTTGTCCAGTGGAGCATGCACCAAGAGATGTTTCTTGATATCAGATTCGCTCAGCTTGCAATCCACGCGCACCAGCAACTTCTGGGCTTTGGCATCCACATCCCCCACATCCATACCACCTTGGTGGTGAAACAGCACATAGTCTCCTTCACGAGCTGCGTAAATACATACATAGAACTCCTCTGTCTGTGAAGAAAACATAATGAATTGGTAAGATCTTATTGCCTGCTGCCTAAAACAGATTGTATTAAATGAACAGACAATCCTTTCTGACATTTTCTTTTGCCTCTGCTATCTTCAACAAGATCTGACAAGTTCAGCTGTCTTTATTCTACTACCTTCTGCATAGGGTTTATTATAAAATAACAAAACTGAAGCAAAATTAAATTAATTCAAAGAAAGGAGAAAGCTTCACTTAGAATCTATTTACTTCATTATGCCTCAATTGAATTACTATACAGTAAACCAGACTGCCTCAGAACCAGAATTAATTATAGCAAGACTGAGAAGTGCAGCTTGTTTTTCTCTTCTCTACAGATTTGTGATATCATCTTAGTCCTATTTCATCACTTCCATTAGCAGCATTACACTGACTTCCAGGCTGTATATTAGTATTTAAGAACATTGGTCAACTGAAAGGAGCTTGAAAACTTCAAGGAGATTATGCAAAGAGGATTTTTTTTCTCTGCCCTTGGCATGACAAAGCAATCTTTTTGATCTTACTGCCCTTCATATTCACATCAATCATCTTTAGTGGCCATATTGGCTAGGGAATATATTCCATTGCCTCTGAAAGACAGATTGAGGAAAGGCTCCTCCACAAAAATGAGATGCTTGCTATAAAAATATAAGGTTAATAGAATATGTACCAAAGATATACATATACAACTCTGTTCCGTGATAATTCTGCAAAGAGAGCTTTGCAAACCAACTGACCTGTTTATGTGGAACAAAAGGTTCTATCAAGAAGTTCTTTAGGATGCCCTTAGCTTTAGCAATCTGTGAAAAAGAACAGATATAAACATATTATGAATTAGCATCCTCTCAAGAGATTACAGCAGATCTCTGTGACTGTTGGGTTCTGCTGAGTATTTGGGGAATTTTGAAAAAGTACCATGAGAATGAACACAGACAGACACATGCATAGTTACCCCTCTCCTATCATCTCTACACCCAAATGACAGAAAGCACATTCCTTGTTTTGATTTGCTGTGATCTTTAAGTCAGATTCATTAGAATTCAACACAATTATTTTTAATCTGCACACTTATAACATAGCTTTCGTTGGTAATCTGCAGGAAGACCCAGTGGTTTTGCCTACAGATTACACAGTAAAAATTCCTGATCCAATATTTGCCAGTGAAGAAATGAATCCTTATGATTTTTATAAGAGGTGCTGTCAAAACCAGTATCAAATCACAGAACACAGATATAGGTGTCCAATTGATACAACAGTGATTGATGGAAAATGGAGTCCTAGTCATAATTGCGAGGAAAGTATTAATGCCTTGCAGCCAATGCAGCTACCCTGGAAAGTCTGTAAAATATACTGTATGTTTGGTCTGTTAAAACAAGAAGGATGGTAACTTGAAAAGGAAAGGAGATTCTGTATAAAAATTATGCAGATTCTAGAAGATCGGCATGAATTCTTTTTTAAAAATATCTCTTAAAAATATCATTTCTTTTTCTCTATGTTCCTTTTACCTTTTTTTCATTCTGCGCTTCTCTTTCTACCTTTGTAATTGCTTCTCTTTCATCCTTCCTTTTCCCAATGACATCCTTATTCCTAAGCATGTCATATTCTCTCTCTCCCAAAACAAAAGTTGTCATAGATACTCAGAATACACTAACCACCTAGAAGTGGCCTTATCAACTCCAGTGAAAAACTTAAAGTGGGAGATGGAAAATGAATTTCCCATGTTGTAGAGGCGTAGATGGACCTAGACTCATAGTGATTCCTATAGGTATTATATGCTAAGGACATTCATTATAAAATACAAAATAGTTCAGGGTCATGTTGTGTTCCACAAATAGGTTTGGGGCAAGGGTAGAATCTGACCGTTTTTGCTACCAGTCCGGCGCATGCACATGCGCACCAACGCACTGCAGTGCGGCTCTTTAAAGTGCTCTTAGAGGCTCCAGAGGCAGCGGGGATCATCAGGAAGGCTCTGTAGACGCTCCAAACAGTTGATTCAGGTAAGAAAAAAAACGAAGCTCGTATAAGGAAGGATAAAGGCAGGGGTGGGTGAGCGGGGCCAATTTCAAATCTCTACTATTAGTTTGGGTGATGTGGTGCGATCTGGCTGAATTTCACCACTAGTTTGGGGCATTCACTGATTCATTCATTCATTTATTGGTTCATTCACTCTATATACTTTCCAAAGGACAATGTCCAAATTATAAAGTTTACTCAGAAATTAGTAATACTCACTGTAGCTTCTTTTCCAAGGCGTGGTTTCAGCCAGGCTTTCACTTGATCTAAATTAAGATCCACACCGACCAAGCCAAGTTTACCACGTCGTTTTATCAGCTGATCAGGTTTCACCACAAGACGCTATAATTTTTCAAAGGAAACCCCAAAAAATGAGAAACTAACCTTGTTGGATAATTATATCAGATTTGTCATAGCTTACATGCTTTTTCAGAAAATTCAGGCACTGTTTCTCCATGTGAAGTACCGTAATTTGATCATTTCAGCCATATCAAAGAAACAATATAAAAAGGATCAGTTTGACTGATAAAACTTCCTGGAAGTAATATATGTATTCATTTTGGCATATTTTCATGTTATACCTTTAGAAAGCATCAGCACTACCATGACATTATCCCTACCTCACAAATACAACAATGAAGGCTAGAAAAAAGCATAATTTACGACAGAATGCCTGTGATTAGCCAAGGAGTAGTCTTATACTATGGTAAGATACTTTGCAGATTTTAGATCACTTTCCTATTTGTTTTCTTGCAAGTAACTGTGCTCATCACAAACGTTAACAGCAGTGCAGTGAACACTGATGTCAGAAGCAGGGATCTGAAGTTATTCTTTCTGTTCCTACTTTAGGCATCCTATCATTAAATTAAAAGGATATTCAGAACCCTTCCTGTCTCCTGGCAGAACTCCTGATCTTATATCTTTCTTGCTGACACAAGGCAACAACTGAGTCATGTAACTAAGTGCATACTATTTAATTAGCTATCAATAGAGCTGTCTTCCATCAGCAAGAAAAATGGGACTGTATTGCAGATGCATGCTCCAAATGTGATTAAACTGGATGGGAGCCAGGAGAACAAGCAACCCAAAGGAATCAGGGACAGAACGTCTCTGATTTGCAATTTTGCTTTCACAATAAAGTAATTTAAAAGGAGAAGTTTCCCAGAACTTTTCAAAGCAAAAATGAAAATAAAGAACACCTGCCTTCTGGAACAAATTCTGCCCAAGATTATATGGCCCCAACCCTGTCCATGTTTAAGGGAGCCTTTAACACCTGGCTGTACCGCAGGTACTGGGTCAGAAAGGGTGGTAATTTTTCTGATGGGTGATAAATTCTAATTTTTTTAATTCTTTTATTGCTGCACTGTAAGCGTCCCACAGTCATGAAGATTGGGGCAGCCCATAAATCAAATCAAAGCAAGCAAGCAATAGCGAGAGGCATCTAATATTCTATTTTATCCACAGAAAATAAAAGATACAATGATGATCAATTCTAAAGCAAAATATATCAATTAACCATCCTTTCTTTATTATAATCAAATATTCTACAAAGATGCTAGCATTACAGAGCTCTTTCTGTTACAGACTGTGTTCTCTGAAAAGCAACCTGTTAAGTTTGGAGAATTGAGTGGAGCTAAAACAAGAAGGGGCTTTTCTGCACACCATACTTTTTTAGTACTGCTTTCTCCCTCTCTTATTAGACTTTGGAATTTAAATTTTGCAAAAGGACATTTGAGATTAGGAAGCAGATGGTCTGTTCCTGGTGAAGGTGGTAACTTGTCTCCAAGCTTCGCTCAATGGCAATCATCTATGGCTGCAACGGGAAATTAATTTAATGGGAATCTCAGTAGGAATCTCAAATACAAAGATGGTCTTCCACTCTATCTAGTTTGGCTTAGGAACTGGAAATTCAATGATAGTATCTAAAGACTTGTATTGCTGCTTATTAGCCAAATACTTAGACAAAGGCTTTTCTAGGATTTCTTTTTCTTATTTTGAAAATGTTGAAATTATAGACTGTTGTTGCTAACCTTCTAAGTTCCTCTAAAGAGAGGAAATGTCAGTACTTTTATAGGAATCTCAGATAGCTCCAGAATGTTACAAGACACAGTTTTGTTTTCTCACCTCAGTCATTAACCAGGGATGATCTTGGATGAGCCGATCCCAGTCACTATCAGATGTTACTCTAGCATATTTGAAGCGATTCTGGATGGCTGAAAAGGTGCAGATGTATTTATATAGAAATTCCTTCCCTGTTTGTTCAGAAATTGCTTTGGCAGACATGGTTACCTAAGGCCAATTAAAAAAGATACAGTTACTTATAAAACATTTGACTTTAGAATGTTTAATTTAACATGGCTTTACTGATAGAGATATGACTCAAAACTATTTTATACTTAAAGTGATTCTTGCATCTCTAATATAATTGTATTAAAGTGGTTCTCCAATATAACTGTTGTCAGCATTAACTCTATTCTATAAACCAAGGCATTAACAGTTCTGCAGGACTGCTCAAAATATGGTAAAGGCACAGTGACAACTAGTGACAATGAATTTCCCGCTTTGGGGGATGCATTCCCTCAAAACAGCCTTTTAATTATTAATTTTAGGATTTGCTTTCATTTAATTTTTTAAACTTTTTGTTCTGTAATTTATATTTAAAAATTAAGAGTCTTTGACAAGGAATACTAAGAACCAGAAAAAAGATGTTTAGAATAGGCGGGGGGGGGGGGGGGAAGAAACAATTTCCATCTACTCA
>JAEANM010001257.1:0-28901 GCA_017656035.1 Myanophis thanlyinensis
TGTTAAAAAATGCTTAGTACAAAAAACCCCACAAACATCATTTTCTACACCAGTTTAAGATAAAGTTCGACTGACATGCATAGCTAACATGGAAGTACTGTATTCTAACTGAAATTGTTGTACAAACAACAGACCAATTTCTGCAGTCGCCGTTGTCAGTTCTCTTACTCATAATGACTTAAGCACACTTGACATCAATTGCATCAAGATGTGACATGTTTTATAAGAAAAAAAATTAAAATTGAAAAAAAAATATTTTTAGGTATTTTCACAGACAAACTGGCTTTTAAATAAATTTGCTTCCATTATGGTTGATGAAACAAGAATTTAAACTCTGGAGAAATGGAAAATTAACAACAAAAAAGATTTAGATATTAGTATCTGTTTTTCAAAGCCAAATATGTAAATGCTGGGGAATAAAATACAAAAATAAACATTCAAAAACATTGTAATTTAATATTGTTCTTAAAATTTACTTAATATCTATTCTTTAACATTTGGTGTTAATATCAAATTACTTGCAAATGGTCAACATTTGAAATAAACTCTTTTCTATGGTTTTATTTGCAAGTAGTCCTGTTAATTTTGCTAGTTACAGTTTGATTATAATGGATTTAAAATGTAAAAGGATATTGTCAAGGTTGTTGGGGAATGTTCAGCTATTCTTAATCTCTGTGCTAAAATTGCTATATTTCATTTTGAACAGAATCCATACTTCAAATGTGATTTGTTGCTTGACCATCTACTTCCCAGCATAATGTCTTTTGATTCACATTCCATTGCTGTGTACATAAAGCAACTTCTTACAGTTTATCTTGATTTAAAGTAGTGTGGGTCCTTCAAAACTATTTTGATAGGGTCTGAAAAAGGCAAACAGAGGCCAGACATATTCTGTGCTGAATCTGAAATGAGAAACTGAGATTAAGAATGTACGTCATATAATTATCATAATCTCCATATCATAGAAAGATCTGCAGTTAGTATGAAGAAAGAGGAAGGTTGATTTTGAATTATTTCTACATTTTGCTGTTGATTCTTAAATCAAAAAGTAAAATATCCAGAGATATATATATATATAAAGTTTTGGGTAATTAATTTTCTTCCAGAAAAGGGGGACAAAACCTTGACAATGTTCCTTTATGTTCATTTTCATAATAACCCTAAGTTTTGAAATAGAGTTCTGTATTTGTAATAATAAATGGATTTCAATTAATCATCTTTACAGTGAGTGCTTTTCTAGTATTGTTTTAACTAAGTTGGCCCACCTTTTCATTAGAACAATTTTAGGTACAACAGGTTTACTGGAAAAAAGAATTATTATTCTGTAAGAGTGGTGCTGCTATATTCTGAAAAATACAACAAGAGCTATTATCATAACTTTGTATTCAGCCTTGTTATAAATGACTCAGATTTAACTAAAGAGCTTTTTTCTGGGATTGCCCTTCTCCTTTAATGTGCATATATTTTAAAAAGTATTATGAGAAATCCTACAGTGTAAATTTCACATAAATTTTAACCCTCCCGCCCCCTTTTCGGTAAATACTTACAGGCCACATTCATACGCTGTAAACCCGTTTATTCTAAAACATCTTTCTGTCAAATTCCAGTAATGTTGCACTTTTTAATGGTAAACCTTCCACTCAGAAGTGTGATGATATAATCTACGGCTATCCTGTTCATATCTAAGCAAGAAAATGAATATTATCCAGCTCAGCAATGATAAATTAAAATAACATGTGCATAACATTTCCAATCAGTTTTCTTTGACATAAATAATAATTTCACTCATGCATTCCAAGAAAATCTATGTTGATTGTATCTTGGGCCTACTTCTCTTAAAATGTCATGTACAAATATTTCTTTGTCAAGCCTGAACTAATGTATATAAAGAAAATATTGTAAAATTATATTTTCATGTTTTTATACCTACCAATATGATGAGAATGCATACTGTATTGGTATTTCAATCTCCAAATTACCAATAATGTTGATTGGATAGTACACCTATCATTTTTAAAACAAGTTAATCATAATATCCATGTTACAACACACCAGTATATATTGGTATATAAGTATTCTGTGTACATTTAAGTGGAAAAAATAGTGATGAATGATGACAGCTGTATTAAGGTTTTTTAAAGTTCATTTTATAGAGAACTATTATGGAACAACCAAATGTTTGTGGGCTAATTCTTGTGTAAATTTCAAAATGTCCTTTATTGTACACTTTTGTTTATATGGTATGGTATTTTGATTTCTGCTTTGTTAAATGGGAATCAGTACAAAGCTGGTCATACACTTTTAAAGGCTTTTAAAGCCAGGATTATTTCTAGTTTTTCATGTGTACTTATATATAAAAATGCTTCTGGTTTTATTTTTGAATCCAACACATGATGGCTTTTCTGAAGTGTTGTACAAATTTCAATCATATATAAACTTCATTATTTTTTAAAAAGGCAAATAACTATTAAGTGATTTATCTAGTATTATTTATATCTTGTTTTGACCTTTCAGAAAATTATTAAAGAATTAAAACTGCTACTAAAAAAGAAATACTTTATCTTGAACGGAATGTTTGCTAGTGGTAAAAATAAGAGCTAATTTGGCAGAAAAAAATAGATTATTGTAGGCATTTTAAAGCATCAAATCAGTAGAAACAGAGTAAGAATTTGTTCAGATATTAAATATGCTCTAGAAATATAGAAGAAAATGCCTGTAAACTGGTCTAGCAGATTAAGTAGCTCTTCAGCAAGACAAAAATCCTATATAAATTTGCTGCTAATGGGATCTTCTAAATGTTCAAAAATATTTCTGTTAGATTTACATATTTTAAACACACTGTTTCAATTTACTTAACATACTAAAAAGATGTTTTGTCCTCAAACGAATAAAGATGATGTCAATTCTAGGAAGAAATTATTAATCTATTAATAGATTAATAGCTATTAATCCAGTTGAAGAAAACATTGTTCATTCTTTCCCTCTTTCTACATATGGAAACAAATATGCAAGCAATGATATCTACAATTAAACAATTCTTCTGTTCATCAGGGTATACAAGCAAGAAACTCCTATTGTTATTATCAAATTCAACCAACCAATATTTTGTAGTGAATGAAATTACTAATATACATAAATGTTTGGTCTATGTATAGTGTTCATACTAATAAGCTCTGAGACAAAGCTTGAGTAAATTTCAATTCCCCACTTAATTATTTCTGGGTACTCATCAATGCACTTTAGAACTATTGTTTAGCTAAATAATAGAATCCAATAGATCCTGTCAGGACTTACAGAAAACACTTTATTGCTTGAAGCAAAGCAGCACTACAGCCTTCAAGCACACCACACCATGGTGTCATCAAGTATTTCAAAGGCATTCATAATTCCCCTGCCAATGAAAAGACAGTAAGAATACATTTGTAAGCAATGTGTTGCTTTTTTATACACCAAAAAGCTGATGCAATTGTTCTTTCAGCTTCTATCATGCTCCTGTTTCACAATCCACCCAGAAACAATTTCCTATAGAATATGAAACTTATCACTCCGGTTGGGCAAATCAGTGACAGTGAAAAACTACTCCTTCATAATTTTTAGATAAATCTTGTTAAACTTTTGCATACAACTTCTTCTGGTTATTTTAATCTTTTCCAACATGATGTTTCCTGTCTACATAATAAATTTCAACCTAGATTCAAGCTTCCAGCCAAAACTGTTATTTGCCACAGCACTTTTAGTGCTACTCTAGAATAAGCACATTAACATTTCATCCAGTGCTGAACTTCAAGATGAAGAATTGTTTTATTCCCATTAAAAGTCAACAATTTTAAATACAAATATTCAAAAGTCCAGGCAATTATCAATACATATTAATTAGATAATAGCTTAAAGGTGACCAGAGTGTATTTTGTTGCAGGTGTGAAAAAGATTAGCCAGAGTCACAATCTGGCAATGCTCTCTCTAAAGATACTCTATAAAGGGAGAAAGGTTAAAGAGCATTTAGTAGTCACAAGTTCAAGGCAGTTTAAGTATATAGATTTGGAGAAATTTTATGAGAATATTAATGCATATGTCAGATAAAATCAGAAAAAAATGTTTAAGAACAAAAGAGTGAATATAAATTAAATTGAATAATAATTGTCATCATGAATAATGGCAACTTCACTATGTATGACTGATTCTTTTGGAAACTATCATACCTATTTGTAATGTCAGATCAATAATCTTGCAATATACCCATTTAGCAATTTATTTTGTGATATATTAAAATTGTACCATAGAAGCTTGTATGTCTCAATGTTCCATTTAACATTGTATGTCTCAATGTTCCATTTCTGCCAGTATGCATTAAGTATACCTTTAGAAGTATTAATTTTGTTTGCTTCAGCATTGAGACTAAGAAATTTGATAACTACCTGGTTGTCATAGATTCTTAGATTTTTGATGTTAATTTACTATTTGTTTAATGTATTTGTTACATTCAATTTCTTTTTTTATTCATAACTATGATATCGTTTTGGGTTAACTGTGTGGAATGGGCAGCACACTCTTATGCTAATTCGACTCCTTTCTCCAAGGCCAGTTTGATCAGTGTTAATAGGTAAATGAAAGGTCCAACCCTTGGACAGTTTCTTGTGGCATGCCATAAGGCTTGGTACTCTCTCCACTCCTTTATAACATCTACATGAAGCTACATAACATCTCACTGGATGAGATCGCCCATCACCATGGGTTGAGGTATTTGTAGTACACTGACAATACTCATCTTTGTATTTCATCCCTGGTGACCCATGGTGCTGTAGTTGCCCATTTGCAATGCCTGGAGGCTGTGAGGACCTTCCATAAGAACCTAAAAGCCTGGCTCTGCCAGTTAGCTTGGATCCCAATGGGGGAATATAATAGTGGAGGTGGTTGATCAATTAACAACGGATCTCACCTCCACCCAATCCTGCTTCTGCCTTTCCCATCTTATAACTGGGCCACTGTATTTGACTCTGTATTTATTTATTTTTATTATGCTTTTATCTTTGTACAGTTTATATTTTTTATTATTGTAAGCCACCCAGAGTTACCCTGAGGTAAGATGGGCATCAATAAATTTTATAAATAAGTTAAGTAATCCACCCTTTTTATTCAATGCATAAGTATAATTAGTGAGAAAACTAATGAAGAAAGCAAACAAATTTAAAATACTTTACATCCAAAGAATTAACCACAGAAGACTTAAATATAACTTGATTTTCTTTAAACTATTATGTGATAACCACAAATAGTCTTTATATAATGTTTATTATTTAGTATACAGCGGATATTCTACATTGTTTATCCTTTTTTGTTATATTTGTTAGTTATGGGGCCTTTTGCATCTTTCTATATTTTTATGGACTTTTTCAAGTTTGTGATACATTAATAATCATAATGATAATCCTGTAATGATATCTGTAACATCAGATATACACATCTGCTTAGCCTATATCCTTGGGAAGGATGCAGTTGGCAGACAAAATGCAAATCCAGTCTGAACATCTGTCTGACTATTCAATGGACAATAATTTTTTTTAAACAGTAAACAACAATTCTATAGTACAACAATGATTAGTCTGATAGATAATCTCTTTGATCTACTCAGGGTTGGACTCTCAAAAGCATGGGCAAGTCCTCTAATTTATGAGTTTGGCCAATGTTTATTAGATTTAGGTCTCTTCTGAGCTCAAGGCTTCTCAAGAGTAAGTGGTGGCAATAGCCTCAATGACAAAAAAAAGGCAGTTGCTTTTGCCTCAGAGGAGCCAGTGATATGTTTGGTCCTCAAAAAGCCATTGGTAGATCCAACAATTCTGGACAACTATCATCCCATTTCCAGCATTCCCTTTCTATGGAAGACTGTTGAAAATTATTCAAACAGTTGTAGAGGGATCTTGAAAGAAGCAAACGACCTAGACCTGTTTTAGTTATTTCAGACCAGTATGCGATGTGAAGATAACATTGGTAGTATTTGTAGAAGCTGTCTCGTGGGGTCATTTTTGGCATGATTGCATCCAGCTTTATCTCTCAATGGGTTTCAATACAATCATAATGATATTCTTCTGGAACATTTGTTGTGTTTGGAGTTAGGCACTATATTAGTTTCCCCTTCTTCCTCCATTGATAAATATCCAATATTGATAGGAAGAAAAGCCACACACACATCCTCATTTGTGAATTGCTTCAGAGCCCAGTCTTCTCCTGTTTAACATCTATATGCAATTGCTGGATGCGGTCATGTTATCATAAGTATGCATATGAGAAAACATGGGCTCACTTCTGACATGAGCAAATGGCTGCCATTATTCTCTATATCAAAGAACAAAGTATTTTCATCTGAGATTGTGCATGGAGTTGCCATTCCCTGTTCAAGATAGGTATACTATCTGGAGTTGTTTTGGAGTCACAGATCTTGCTCAAAGTATTCACTGTTGAAGCAGTGCTGAGTTCAACTGGTACCGTTTAAACTGGTCGCACTCAGCTTCTCACATTTCATATTAGCTCAGCTGAAAACCAGTGTTGTGTTCCTTACCCCAAAGTGGAGTCTTATATATGTTCTTAAGCTAGTTGTCTGCCTTCTTTACCAAAGAAGCTTCTTTTTGCTGCATTCTACCCTCCCTCCTACTGCATAACCTTTACCCTTTAGGGATTGGGCCAGGTTAAACTATAACCTGAAGCCAGCAGATCTTGGCAGAATTTCCTATCTCTTTCCAAAACCTCTAACTTTCATTTCCAAGGTTTCTATTTCTTTCATCTTGCAATCTAGCAATTATTTAAGTTAATAATTGTAATTTTTCTTGTCTTGTGTCAACTTCCCTGCAACCTAAGGATTAAGCAACTATTTTTCATTCAGATCAATTCCTTCCTCCTTTCTCCTCTCACTTTTTTTTTAATCACAGTGAAACTGATTATCATGTTATCCTTGAATCTTAGAAAGAAAGAGAAAGTCCTTATTTTTTTCATACTTTTAAAATATGCCTTGTGGAATGTTCAGTCCAGAAAATAAATGTTTTGTTAATAAACCAACACAGGAAAATCAATCAAATGAATTAAAATAGCACTTCCTTCCTTGATTAATGGAATCTGTACTGTTCTATTTTCTATTTGCAGTTATCTGGCCTTCTTTCTGACTTGAGAGACATTTCTTGCAGGCCCATAGGAATTTTCCCTCCTCAATTAGGTCTTGAGCTAAAGGTGGATATATGGAAACTTTTCTTGCAATATATTCACTTTTCTTAGCTATTTTCAAGAAGGCGTCAAGGGGAACAACAACAAAAAATCAAATTTTTGTGAAGAGCAAAGTCAAGTATCTAGGACACATGTACCTTGAATGAGAGTAGATCTCATTTTACTGTCATATTGAAGTAATATGTTTAATATTATCTCAATATTATCTGTGTTCAGAAATGTTATTGTATCAATTTCCCCAAAGTCTTTGATTGTATATTACTATAGTCAGTTATAACTAATTTTATGGAAGTCTAAATCAAACAAAATAATACATTAGGTAAAGAGCTCTGTATTGATAGCCATTTAGTGCTTATTTTTGACTAGATAATGGATTAGCAATACATACACATGTTCCTTGGGGACCATCTTGGGTAAAAATAAAGATTACATGCCAAAATATTCAAAAATTCCCAGATAAGGCAGAACTTCTAGGATTTTTAAAACAATTATTTTACATCACTTTTCTTATGTTGGGTTTTATAGACACAAAAATATTTTTAATAGTGAAACTGTACTTTAAAATTATTTTTGAAGATACTGTATATGTAAAGGTACACATTTTAAAAAAGATGTGTTTGGAAAAAAGAGTAAGAATTTTAACCTACATGTTCATTTTTTAAAAAAAATGTATCTGAAAATTAGATGGAAGATATATGCGATTAAGTACAAGTGAAACTTAGTACTAATACTGACTAGGTTAAATCAAACCCAAATATGAGGTATGTTACAATGCCTCATGAAGCATTTGGTAAGTATCCTGTGTTGAGTCAGCTGGATAGAAGATAGATATTTTTTAAAACACACACACAAAGGGACACACATACACATACAGTATCTCCATATACTCTCTATTATCTTTTACTGACATATCTTTGGAGACTGTGTTCAATTTCCACCTTTCCTCTTTCCCAGACTGATGACTTTCAGTTTGTTGATGCAGCTATCTGATAATTCCTACCAGGATGTCCATCTTTTGGGATACTGCTACAGGTTTTCCATGGGCACAGTTGGAAATATGAAGGATTTGTCCTTAAATTTAAATACAATTCTTCATAGTATGTATTTATATCAGTTGGTTAAAATTAAGTCAGTACAGAAGTCAGTACAATATTTATTTATTTATTTAATATATATGCTACCTGTATTGCTATTAAATGATTCTGAGCAGTTTACAGCATGATTAAAAACAAAATATAAAATATTAGAATGATAAATGTTAATATTAAATTTAAAAGAAAATAGTTAAGGAAGGAACCAATATATCATTGGTGGAGGTGGGGGGTATCTTAACCTATTAACAATTTCCAATATGAAGGGTCCCCTTTCTGTGGAGACCAATCATGGGTAAAAGCAACTGACAAGGGCAGAAGCAGATATTATAAGGGATATTGAGAAAGTGCTCTAGGACACATCACTTAACAAACTGAGATAATTCTAACCAGAATTGTCTACATTCAATGACATCAGTTCTTCAGAGTGTCTGACAAATGCATTTTATATCAGATTGAATCCATCCCTTTAGTTACCTTTAGAATGAATCTATGCTAGGATGTACATCACAGTTTGGCTTGCACCTTGAGCGCATATTGTTTTGGAACTTGCTGGTCTTGACTTCTAGCATACTGTTAAACTTGCAAGAACTTCAAGAACTGACATAATACAGTTGGCAATCACTAGTGAGTAAAAGGTCATTTGGAAAGAAATGAATTTATACAGTGTGGCGGGAGATTTATAAAATGACTCTAATGGAACTGGTCAAGCTATGCAGCAGGAATAGCAATCACCTAACTGAAATATGCTGAGCTCTAGATTCTAAGAAGTTACAGAAGCACAGATTATGAAATATAAAGCATTCCTTTATTGTAAAAAAAAGCGTGCTTCATAAATATTGAGAACATCCTGAAGATAAATAAAAACCCTTTAACCAAAAGAACATTTTATCTTCAGTTTTATAAATAGTGATTATTTAGGGAGGTGAAAGAAACCAACATAGTCTTGAACAATATGGATACATTTGAAAGGATAAATTAGGGTTTTTAAGAAAAAATGTGAATGAAATTAATTTGCCTTGAAAAGAATACAATGAATCATATACACCAGAATTAACTGAGCTGCTGGCAGATTTCCTAAGCTGAAAAATACTAGCAATTTTCTTACTTTGACAAATTACTGCCAATCAGTTCCCCTCTGATGATTAAACACAATTCTATTCATTTGAAAAAGTCTCATGGAATATGATCTCAAAGAGATAGGCAAAACCAAAAGTCCTGGTAAAATGAAAGGAAATGTAACAATAGTGTCTAATCAACTGCATCAACTAGAAAAAAATGATATGATAAAAGGGTACAATAAAATAACTTAAAAGTTCCTTCCATTCAAATTTCAGAAATACTACTGGAAGTTCTCAATGAAACCTTTTGACATCTTTATGTAAATAATTAGTGAAGATGCATTGGGTAGCAGTTCATA
Organism: Myanophis thanlyinensis; assembly: GCA_017656035.1. NCBI lineage: Eukaryota > Metazoa > Chordata > Lepidosauria > Squamata > Homalopsidae > Myanophis > Myanophis thanlyinensis. Next base: position 9,721 of record JAEANM010001257.1, read on the forward strand.
TGCATTGAAGATAATGGAAAACTTTCTTTCTTTCTTTCTTTCTTTCTTGCTTTCTGTTATATAGTTAGTTTTATAGAATGCCCAGTTTGCAACAACTCTGGGAAGCTTAGAATTAAAAGTTCTAAAAAAAAATAAAAATCATCTTGATCCCATCCAATAGGGATCAACACCAATGTGTCCCAAAGCCCGGGAGAATAATTTCTTAAATGTAACTATGGTGGTCAAATAATTAATTCTATCACAATCTTTTCAATGTTGACTGACAAAAATTTTCCTTTCAGGAAGGAGTCTTCCTAGTTAATTGAAGTTGCAGGGATAGATAATTTTCTGCATAGAAACCATGTGCACTGCCATTGAGATACAGAATATCTTGTTGCTGCTAAGTATTGGGCACTGCACAGTATGGATATATATTTCTGTAGAAAAAAGAATTAAAGACTTGTAAAGAAAAGTATGAAAGGTAGAAAAATAATTCTGTTTTTGTCTTCTTGTTTAATGAATAATTTCAAGCCCAAGACACATATTATCTTTGCAAGGAAAGTATTGACAGGAAAAAAATAGCTGTTACTGTCTCCATGGAAAATTGGAATAAAACTTAGAAATGCTTTAAGACATACAGTATGGATCTGTTGTCTGCCAAAAATTAGAGCTATTAACTTCAAAAAAATCCCAACCAGATGGCTAATCAAGGATACAGAATATAGTTCTGAGATATACAAAGTGCTACAAGTTGTTTTAAGAAAGAATACAATGTCACACTAATAATTCAAGAGAGGAAGAAAGATATTTTGTGGCCAGCACATGGTTATATTGTGTATACATACATACATACATACACTGTATATATTTCTTTTGGGGATGTTCTTTAACATACTGTATTTGAAGAAGTATTATAAATATAGTAATACTTCATAATTATGAGACAAGAAGAGAAAGATCACAGGGTAAAATAGATCCATAGATCTATAATGGATTTTTAATGCATGGTTTAGCTATGATCTATGTATGCTTCATTTATCTAAGTATCTAAGTATGCTTCATTTTTGTTCCATTCTTATAGTCCACTAGACTTAGTGATTAAAAAAAGATCCCTTTCCCAAAAAAGTTGGAGGGTTGTTTTGTTTCTTTGGGGAGGCACAACTTTGGAGGATAACTCCTGAGAAGGGAAGGATTAGGCCACCCGCCCATTTCCTATCATTTCCTCCAAAAATCCCACACAGCAAAATGCCTAGAATCCTCTCTTCAAGTCTAATAAATGTATAGAATAAATGTGTGCTATAACAATTTTCAGAAACAAGATGCAGTTAACGAAGAAAAGAGTTCTTTGATTGCATGCTGCCAAATAAGGTTCCATTTCATGTGAATGGGATTTTTCATGGAAGCCAGTTGCCTCGTGTAAAGGGTTTTTTTGTGGGGAAAATGGAGAGAAAGATAGAGGCATGGGAAAGGGAAAGAAAAGAGGTGGGAGGAGAAAGACAAGAGATTGGCAGAGAAAAAAGAGAGAAAGGAATTAATTAATGCTGTCCCCAGATACTCCTACCCTCAGTCTTAACTTACTATAATTCTGACCTGCTTAACTGTGGCATAAGCTCCTAATTCTAAAATATCTGTCCTACGAAAAAAATGAGGTTTCTATTCCTGTCCTAAATTTTCTCCACAGTATAGCTTATAATGATGCAGTGGTCTAATCAAACCAATCCTTATTTTTTACAGAAACTAAAGAGACTCTGTATAAACCAGGATGCTTAATCATAATTCTTAAGTAGTTTTCATTCATGAATATGATGATTCAATTATAAAGTGATATATACCTCTTACCAGTTTGATCTGTAATGGAAAAGAAGCAAAAATGCATACCTACAGTATTCACTGTATATTCACACAATTGGAAACAACTGAAGCAAGCGCATATCCTTTCCCAATGTTTCTTCAATATTGCTCTTATATTATTCCAGAATCTTCATTCTTTTGAAAATTACCAGCATTCTGCCCAAGGAAGCATTGCTCTGTGTTAAATTCACATATTACCAAAATACATACTTGTAGTATAGAAATGAAATTATGATCACTGAAGATTTATAAATGAACTCAGAACTTTTTTTTAACTTCTAATGTCAAATGCATGTAAAAAGGCAAAACAGTGGGTTTTTTCAACTTCCTAAGAGAAGAGATACTCATAGGAATCCAAACATATTCAAAACAATACATGAAAAAAATGGAGGTGATTTAGCATCTTGCTTTCCTCATATGCCAACATTACTCAAATAAGCCACCTGCCTAGATGTCTGTAATTTAGTCAGAATGGATCTTTTTTTACCAGCTCCTTCCTCTCATCATTCCTTCATAGTTCATGCAGAGTCCAGGGAATTTAGGTAGAGAAGAGGCTGGTGGGTGGTACTAGCTACTGGCTCTGACTGTTGCTATGGCAAATTGGCTGCTGGTGAATAAAATTCCAACTCCCTTAGAGGCATTTTCATCACCACTTCTAGATTCATAGTCTTTTAGGGAAGATCCTTCACATCCACTGAACTGATTCTTGCAAGAATTCAGTCATCTAAGGATATGAATTTTCAGCAAAGACTTGGGTGATTGTACACCATATTAATTAAGTACAATTATGTGCCACTCCATTTTAAAATTGATTAGTGAATGTTGAAATCAATAAAGCGGCACTAATTTTCCTTTAGAGCTGTCCAGAGTATCCATTGGGGGATTCAGTTTAAGAAAGCTGGAGTTGAATCAACCTTTCAATTTAACCCAAGCTTAAAACTTTCGGTTCTACAGTTACTTCTTTATAGGAGTGTTAATATGGATAATGATAATATGCACATGATTCAGGCTTTGTAAATAAAATGCGAAGCACTGCAGCATAGTTTGTGAATTAATAAAGGCAAAAATAATAAAATCAAGCATACAGTGTAGGTTCAGGTTAAGCAGAGATGCCTTGCATACCACAGAAGCTGACTTACCACTCTTTATTGCCTCTTTCTATCACAGGTGTCAGTGTACTATATATCACAAAGAGAAGGCAATTGGGAGGGATCATGGAAGGAAGTCCAAAGACAGAAATGTGACAGCTTCTTTTTGAGCCACTGATTGGAGGCACTTCCTGAAGTACAGAGAGAAATACTTGTTTTAGGGGAAATATATTGTGGAAATAGAAAGTGCTTGGTGGGAAAAAAATTGATGTGATCATCCAGCTTCTGTGACCTTCCTTCTTTTCCATCAAAGGGCAATAGAAGTAACATTGCAACTTAATGAAGGTATGGAGGAGACACTATCCATACTCCATTTGCAAGTAGCTTTGTGTGAGATCACTTAAATCAGAAAATAACTTTTGCTTTGGGTCTCTGTTCCATTGGGAATATGTGGAAGGCCACAGATGGAAGATTCTTAATTCAAGCCAGGTGAACATAATTTATAAAACTGGATTACAAACTAATCTGTTTGTGTAGTGAACTGTGAAAGTTGTAGTAACCAGTAGTTTCAGAATAGGTCATAACTTTATGTATCACCTTCAACTGAATGGCAGTGCTTCCCCCATATACTTCATGAAGAAAATATTTGAGACAGAAACTACACAAAGATCTTGTGCTTACCTTCTGACACAGAGATAAGCAGAACAGCTACATGTACCTTTTCTTTTCAAGACATTTACTGGCATCAAGAGTACAACAATTGGTATGACGTTTATATGTAGAATAGAAAGCTGACTCTCAAACTGCACATGAGCTTATGCACAATGTATACCTCCAGTATAAAGTTTGTATATGTAATTATGTATTTTATTGCTATTGTTCTTTAATGTATCTTCAGCTTGAATCTCTATTGGGACCCAGCCCTTTAAGGGTCATCTTCCCAGCATCTCTCATTCTAAAAACAAGTGCCTTCTGGGAAGCCAAATTCCATTTTCTTTAGCATTTGAAGGAAACAGAAGCACCAGGAAAAATCCAGCCTAATCCATGGCATATGTTCATCTGAGGGCAAAAATCCACATCCATACACACAGCAATGCTGGTGTGACTTAAATTTATCTGTATTAATCATTAGGCTCACCAACAACTCAACACTGCTTATTTTGTATTTGGGTTCTTGTTGTATATGTTTCTATTTTTCCCAGTTTCACCATCCTGTTCCTTTAATAAAGCATCCATATCTGTGCACACTGTCTGTTTTATTAGAGGATTAGGTGGGCTTAGCTACATGTCAAGCTGCACACAGAGTAATGTGTAGTAAGGACAGAACAGTGAAACAGTGGCTACCTAACAAGTGGGATCCAGGACAACCGCTATACTGAGGCCTGCTATCCTGCCAAAGCAATTAGCTGCATACAGCCATACAGCAGTCTGCACAGTGGAGCACCTCTGGAAGACACCATGTCACAGAGCCAGACATCTTCATAAAGACAAGGTCTCAACCTCTAATTCTTCCAAACAGTCATCAGCAAGGAATGCACTTGCCATTGCCAGTGCAAAGGCTGAAGCAGCAAAACCTGAGCAGGAAATGGAAATGAAATTAAAAAGAGAGAGAGCATGGTTGGAGCATCCCTGGAAATAGAGAGACTTACCATAGAAAAAGAAGTAGCAGCTGCCACAGCTGTATTTAAAGCCCTAGAAAAAGCTGTGTATCCCAACAACAAATGCAGTAAATGCAGGCCAGAAGCTTAACTTCAAGATCCTCTGCAATGCACTTCAGAGAATGTCTATCAACACTCCAGGCCAAACAGCACTGCTCATTAGACATAAAAGACAACCTGCGAGAAGCAAGCCAGAGATGCTACTGAGCACCACTACAAGTCAATGGCAAGCCTCAAACCTACAAACAAAAGATCTCCAAGCAAAGCTGCAGCTCCACTCACACCCCTACCCAACCCTGCAAATTATCCTACGGGATCAGCCTTCATGCCAGAGCAGAATAGAAAGAACCAGCCGAAACAAGAGACTCTTAAAGGTATGACTACACAACACCTTTTCACCTCAGCAATGCACTTGAAAGGTTTAATGATCATCCTGGAAGCTATAGAACCTGTTGATCTTCTTTCCAAATTGCTATCAGAGGCTTAGATTTGTCATGCAGTGAAGAGATAGACTTAAATGGCATGGACTTGAATCTGCTGAGCGTACAAAATGAATCAGGACAATAAAATATAAAGTACCATGAAACAGGCCTTAAAATGATATGAGACAGACTTGATGAGTGTTATGGCTCAGCAGAAGCAGTGGAAAATGCACTTTTCAAAAGCTTATCAGAAACTTAGGGAATTTGCATAACAGCCAGAGGTATCAACTCCTTTGTACAAAAGTTACCCCATAACTTACAAGAGCAGTGGATTACACATGGCTGCAATACAAAAGAAAGTACAATGCTCCATTTCCCCACTTCTCTGTTTTTGTGGATTTTGTGTCCCAACAAGCTAAAACAAGAAATAATCCTAGCTTTGACTTTATATTATATTCTGCTCCTTCAGAACATGATCCTCCGGAACTTTCAGTAGCAGGCTACAAAATTAACAAGATTCCTCTGGATGTTTTTCACAGATCTGCCAGCTCCTCTCACACCGAAACTGAGGTCAGAATCCTGGTAAGCAGTGACTCTACACCAGAAGCAACATCCTCTCCTAAAAAGGCCCCAGAAATCCCTATTCCTTAAAAACTTGTGGAATTGTGGAGACTGTGGGGAGAAGAGCATCTGGTTACCAAGTTGAGTTGGTAGATGGGAAAATGTGCCTGACTTTACCCACTCTTATTGAATGCAACCAGATCCCTGACCATAGATCTGAAATCCCTACACCAGATACAATTCATCACCCACATTTGAATCGCATAGCACATCTGATACCAGAACTTGATCCTTAAGCTCAGATAGTCTTGCTCCCTAAGAGAGATATCTTAAGAGTCAGGTCAGTGGTCCCCACAATGCTCTATACACTCAGAAATTAGACCTAGGATTGGTCACTATAGGAGATATCTGTTTAGGAAGCATACACAAACCAACCTTTGTTAGCAGCATGCTTATAAGCACATTACAGGATGGGCATCCTTCTGTTTTTCAGCCATGCCACAACCAATTCCTCTTAAAGGAATCACTACACATTACCCATTTGCCTTGTTCCTTCCTCCTTTGGTGACAGTCTTATCTGTGACAGTGACCAAGATCATTTAAGGTCCATAGTCTTTTAAAAGACAAATGACGACAATCAGATGGTAATGTCTACTGAGGACAAACTCTTTTTAAAAATGACAGATCAGGGATTAGTAAAAAAAAATACAACTGGATCACCCCTCTTCCGTCCATATCACAGAGACAGCACCTACCTAACAATAAAGCTGTAGCATGCTCCTTGCCACAGTCTCCAGAGTTTATCTATGCTATTCAAACCACAGAGCCTGTGGAGAATATCACAGTTCAAATGGTGTAGCAACCTACAGCCACACCACAAACATCAGCAAAGGTGAAAAAATAATTGAAGCAGTCTTCTGCAGTGCCTTCCATAGTACCTGTTCAAGAGGAACTCCCATTGAGTCTGCCACAGAAGGAACCTAACATAAGATGTGAGACAAATACACCAGAGACTGGTGCATCCTCAAAACAAATTGGTTTCCTCATTTCAGAGGTGGGTCTTCTCAACAAATATACTGATTCAGTTTCATTTATCCAAACCAAATGCAGAGAAAGAAAGAGAAGTTCACAGAAAGGCAACGCCCATGATCTACATTTGCTAGTAGATCATTTGCTAGTAGATGGTTTTCAAGCAAGAACATTTTCTGAAGGAAGAATGTTCAAGATCTCATAGATCCCTGATGAATGGAAATTCTTCATCCAGCGCAGAATCTGAGGGCAACTCCACAGTTGCCCTCAACACTAAGTCATTACCCAGATTTCTTCACACTTGACTTACATATCAGATGATCTCAGCAAGTCTAAGGGAGAAGCTAGCAATGGGATCTTATATTCGAAATTTAGATCACTATCAAGTTCCCAGTCACATCGAAAAGGGCAGTCACAGCACTCTATCAACAATCAACAAAAAGCAATGGCAGTTCACCTAATGTTTTCATGCAACTGTTCTGAATTTATTCCTTGCATACCAGCTAAATTCTTCCAGTAACATGATGCAGGGAACAGCCCTAATTGATATGGATCCACTCGGTACCTGTCAGCAGTTAGAAGCTGATCTTTCCTGTGAAATTTTTGAGGGATCCATACCTCATCCCTGCTGCCCCATCTTCCATTTGTCTTTTGACAGGGGAATGTCAGTGTTGGGCTTGTAGCATTCCATGAGACCACAATGTGCCGCCTTTCTCTCTCAATGTACGAAGTTGAGAGCCCTTTTGCCAACAGTGGCATGCCAGGAAAAATCTTTGAACGGAGTAGAAAAATGCTCAAACAGCCTTATCTGATTTTTGAGCTGCACAGTGCATACCCATATGCTCTTGTAACCTCTATAAAGCCAAAAACAGTTTCTGATCTTTCTGTTGAAGTAATAATTGCTGTTGCCTATTTACAAACGATAGAACTAAGTTGTTCCTCAGACCAGTTCCTGAACTGATCTTGTTACTATCGGAAGACTTAAATAGTGATATCCATTGATTCCAGGCAGGGAATGTCATGCCTCCAGCATAAAGCTTGTGTATGTAATTATTTTTATTGCTATTGTTGTTCGTTAATGTATCTTGAGCTCCATCTAGTGGGAAAACATAAATGTCTATTGGGATCTGGCCTTTTGAGGGTCATCTTCCCAGCATCACTCATTCCAAAAAAAATGCCTCCTGGAAGCCAGGCTCCATTTCCTTTAGCATTTGAAGGAAACAGAAGCAACAGCATCCATGTCACATGTTCATCTGCGGGTAAAAATCTATATCCCATACACACAGCATTGCTGCTGTGATTTAGATTTATCTGTATTTGTTAATTGTTATGCATATATTTTGTATGTGTTTTTATTTTTCCCAGTTTCACTATCCTGTTTCTTTAATAAAGCATCCAAATCTATGCACACAGTCTGTTTTATTGGAGGATAGGTGGATTTAGCTACATGTCAAACTGCACACAGAGTAACATACAGTGAGGACAGGACATACAACATAAATCACTCGACGGAGAAGTGAATTTTAGAGCAGTGAACACAGTTTCATGATAACTGATAAAGGTTATGTGATGCAATAATAGCATCACATCAGAATATAAATGTATAACCTCAGTCCCATGCATCAAAGTGGTCTATGATACCACACTGTATATCCATGCTTTGCTCACATGTTTAAGTTACATCTGGGAAATAAGGGAGGGGAGAGAGAAGGCTGCAGTGAATCATCAGCATAAACCACCTGATAATACCTGTTATTTGAGGAACTACCTGTCCCCCATAATACCTGCCTGGCTGATTCAAGGCAGGGTTGGTCCATTCCAAATTCCTTTAATTAGAACAATGTTCTTCTATTGGGATCCTGGAAATGCACTTCACCTGCCCTCTGGAATAAGTTACCTTGAGATCTGGATGTCCTCTACTCTACTGTTGTTTACAAGAGGTATGTGAAGAGCAGCTCTTCACTTGGGCCTTTGAATGAGGGAGCATGAGAACTTGCTTCTTTCCATCTGGTCTGTCATGATTGCCATCTTTTATTATGTTTTATTGGTTTTATTGTAATTTCTTTCTTGTGAACTGCTACAAGAGCATACAAGAAAACCAATAAAGCATAATAAAAGATGGCAAACGTGACAGACCAGGTGGAAAGAAGCAAGTTCTCATTCTCCCTCATTCAAAGCCAACTCAAGAGTAGCCGACCAAGTGAGGCTACTCTTATAAAAGGTGGCTTTTGTAGGAAATAGCCAGATCCCGCTGTCTCAGCAGAGTGAGAAAAATCCTCAGGGGTGACTCTCACCCTGGACAGCACCTCTTCATACTCCTACAATCAGGCAAGCGATACAGAAACATAGCCAGCTGGACAAATAGGCTGAAAAATAGCTTCTATCCATGGGTTGTCAGACTTCTAAATGCCACATAACACCACAACTAGACTTAATACAACAGACTCACAGTGCCAGTGCAATGTGCAATCTGTACATACCAGTGGAATAATGTGTGTGTGTATCTGTATGTGTAAATGTGCCAGCCTGGGCATTTCTTGAGGTTAGGGATTTGTTTATAAGTCTGGAGGTATATTCTGTATTTGAATGTATTCTGTGTCCTGTGCTTTGTGTGATTGTATCAATGGAGGCTCATTCAATTTTGCTGCACACATGTTGTGCATTGACAATAAAAGATTGAATTGGAGGAATCTATGAATTCATGTACATGCTCTGGTACAGTGGGTAACCAATAAGCGGACTTGATGGGGAAAATTTGTCCCAGCTGCCAAAGCAGAGAACCATGTCATCCTGTACTAGTTTCCTCCCCACCCCCCCACCCCCACCCCAATGTTATATTTTTCTCAGCAAGTATTTGCAATTTTTTTTAGAAATAAATGGAAATCTTCCATAAATTTGCTTTTCCGTGGCTGAAAGAATTGCTGTTCTCACTTGTAGAGAATGTGGGGAAACAGCTGAGCCAGGAGGTTAGAAGTTGATTGGAGGTACTGTTTAAGGAGAGAGTGTGTGCAATGGTTTGGTACTGCTACCTACATTTAAAGGGCAGCATGTGGAGGAAGCAGAGTCTTATTGTGTTTGTCGGGATTGTTCAGGAGGCTCAAGATTCATACAAGTGGAAACAGATGTCTGGCTATTTTTCTAACAAATCATTCCCCTCAGCAGGAACAGCAAAGTGCAACCCTTTTGAAGAAGCCAGTGAACACTAGAGACCATGCATATTGTTTCTGCCTGTAACCACTCATGTGAAAAAGCTTTGCAAATAAATGATTTGCATTGGTTATTCTCCTGATTCTCCACCTCCACCCATGCATATTCTTTACAGATTTTGATATGTTTATTTCTTTTTTTCTTTCCTGTTCCTCCTCTCCATTTCCATTCTTCAAGATTGTTTCTCATGGCTGAGTTAAAAGTGCTGTCCTCTAGTCCTTGAACCACAGTAAATGTGATAATAGCTGTCTTGCCACAAACAAGATGACAGCAAATGCTTATTTAAGTTATACAGGGCACTGCTGGATTCCACTAGTTTTATTTCGCTCCTCTGCCCTGCAAAACATCTTTAACCAATGTGAAAATATCCACCATTCTGATTTTGAGCAATTGTTTTGCAGCTGTGTGTTTAAAAAGACCCCAATAAATGCCATGGAATTGGAGACAGAATCTCCCATATCACTGCTGGTCACTTCTGTTCAGCTGATCAGAGTCAGGAATCAGCTTGGAGATCTGATGGGAAAAGTAAATTATCTGAAGTAACTAGACTCTTGCTGTTGAAAAACTCAATGCCCCTGGAGAATACTACCTAGGAACTGAGAGGGGGGGGCATGATTGCACCACTCTGAAGTGGTTGTAGGAACTGGATATAACTACTCCTTAAAGTGACCTGATTGCACCATTAAGGGAATTACCAATGAACTAGGTCAGAGTATACCCAGATTGTTGGTTCATATTTGTTTCATATTTAAGAAGATAAACTATACAGATAGTCTTCAGTCACCATTCAACGTTACAATGATATTGAAAAAGTGACTTATGACTGTTTTTCACACTTATGACCATTGTAGCATCCACATGGACATGTGATCAAAATTCAGAAACAGGGCAACTGACTCATATTTATTTCAGTTATAGTGTTCCAGCGTCATGAGGTCACCTTTTGTGATTTTCTGACAAGCAAAATCGACGGGAAAGCCAGATTCATTTAACAACATGTTACTAATTTAACAACTGCAGTGATTCACTTAAATGTGGCAATAAAGGTGGTAAATTCACTTAACAACTGTGTCATTTAGGAACATAAATTTTGAGCTCAATTTTGGTTGCAAATTGAGGATTACCTGTAATTTTAAAATGGAACATCTGAGGATGATTTTTCACTAAGTCATTGCTCATAGTCACCAGTGTCTTAGTCTCCTCCAATTTAGATTACTGCAATATGATCTACATCAGGCTGCCCTTGAAGACTATTGGAGCTGCAGCTGATCCAGAATGCAGTGACCCATCCAGCTTTGGATGTCCTGTGGTTCACAAATAACACCACTGCTATATCAGCTTCCAGTTGCTTTCCAGGTGCAATTCAAGGTGTTGGTTATCACCTTTAAAGCCCTACATGGTTACTTGTGGAATTGCCTCTCCCTGAGAGTATCTGCTCATCCTACTAGTTCATCATAGAATAGGTGTGCTCTGAGCCTCCTTTCTTAAACATTGTCCCCTGATGGGACCTCAGAGTGTGCCTTTTTGGTCACTTTCCCAATCCTTTGGAGTAGCTGACCACTTACTTTCAGATTTCTGGAAGGCTGTGAAAACTTGGCTCTTCCCCCAAACATTAGGCTAAAACCATGATGACGAACCTATGGCACAGGTGCCACAGTTGGCACACAGAGCCATCTTGCTGGGCACACAAGCTGTCTGTCAACTTACCTCCAGCTGAGCATGCACATGTGATTGTGCATGAACACATGTGCAACTGCAGAGACCCAGCTGGTCTTCGGGCCTCTGCTGTGCATGTGTGCAATTGCAGCAGGAAATCCCGCTGGTCTTCAGAGCTCTCCTGCGCATACACATGTGATTGCTCATGTGTGCATGAGTGCCTGCGTGCAGCGTGTGTGCATTGCACATGTAAAAGCTGCATGCATGCGCAGATGGTGCGGTTGCACATGCAGCGCACATGGAGAAGCCGCATACAATTGTGGATGGCATGCACATAGCGCATACTTTTCAGCACTTGGTAAGTAAAAGATTTGCCACCATTGGGGTAGAATGAGAGGTTGAGTTGTGACAATTTTTGATCTGTCGCCTAGGGGGAAGAGTATGTTTTTAATTATGTTTTATGGATAATTATGAGCTAACTAGAGTCATTCAATGAGGTTGGTGGCCATATAAGCTGTAAAGAAAAATAAATCATAGGACGCACATAAAAAGACAGATTGCTGGGACATGTTTGTACTACAGTTTAAGAGAAAGCAAAGCAAGGGTCAAAGTCAAGCTTCTCGGTGAACCAGTTTGCTTTCAGCCTCACTTTCAGTCCAAAACAAAGTATAAAATAGCTGCATTTTAAAATATTCATCCATTGTTACCTCTGTGTTTTTCATTCTTTTCCTTCTTTGTTGTGTTTTGTTGTTATCCTTTCTCGTGATAAAGAGAACTGTCTGCCCTTTGAGATTATCTTTCAAAACATCTTAGTGTGTCAAAAGCAATCTAATAATAGCAATAATAATAATGTTAGCATACTTTAGCAAAAAATATAAAGCTGACACCACTGCTATAACACCATTTCATTTCATTCTTGGCAATCATTCTATACCACATATTTCACTCTACAGTGGCTCAAGTGTCATTTTTCACTGTCAATTTCTGTCTTCTTGTGTTCAGTCTGGTTTGTAATTTTATTAATAGTCTCATTTTTTTCTACCACTTTACTCTTGGAAGTAGCAGGCATCTCCTCTAGCTACATATTATAATAATATAATATATAGAGAGAAAATTCTCCAAATGGTTTATTTTTCATAAGATCCCGTTGGCATATTATCAGAAATTAAAATGATAAACTCCTTGAGTTTTAATATACAGTGTTTATATATATTGGAAGCATTATAGATCTCTATTAAATAAATGCAAATTATTTATTTGTTTATCTGTATCTATACATAGACAAATATTATGCCCATAATTATTCATTTTCCATTTTACTGCAATAAATATTTTCAATGCACTCCTCATGGGGCTGCCCTTGAAGACTACCAAAAGCTCCAACTGGTCCAGAATCTGGCAGTGTGCCTCGGTGGCACAGTGGTTAGAGTGCAGTTGAACCTGCTGGTTCAAATACCACCAGGCTCAAGGCTGACTCAGCCTTCCATTCTTCTCAGGTGGGTAAAATGAGGACCCAGATTGTTGGGGGCAATATGCTGACTCTGTAAACTGCTTAGAGAGGGCTTGAAAGCCATAAATCTATTGCTATTGTTAATACATGCTCCTAGGTTTGCCCATCTGACACCAATGTTGTGTGATGTATTCCCAGTTTCCTCCTGGATGCAATTTAAAGTATTGGTTACCACCTTTAAAGTCCTATTTTGGCACAGGACTAGGTTATCTACAGGAATGCCTTTCCCTTAGGACATCTACCTGTTCTGTCAGGTTAGATAGGGTGGGCATGTTCCTGGTCTCTTCTTTAAAACATTGTCATCTACTGAGAGCTAGAAAGCATGCCTTTCCCATAGCAGTCCCAGCCCTATGGAACAATCTGACCCCTCAAGTTCAGTAGGCCTCTATCCTCCTAGCCTTCCCAAAAACACTGAAGATTTGGCTCCTGTTCACCCCTCCCCACACACACACAAAGCTCTGGGATAGAATGAGGTGTCTGTATGCCACAAGCTAGACTTGGTCCCAAGTTTTTGTTTTTAATGTTTAATATGTTTCTTATGTTTAATTTTTGAGTATAGGATGACTATATAGATGTTTTAAATAAATACATACATAATTCTTTTGTTAATTTTTCTGTCTCTCTTTTATCTCTTGCAATTATTGGAAATTAGAAGTGCACCTTTATTGTGGTTCTGCTCCTTCTTAAATTGCTGATAGATTCAAAGTTAAAGGGAGAAAGACACCAAACAAGTCTTGGTCCTCTTCTCCCTAGCTTTTGGGATTGAAACATCATTGAATGTATATCTGCAAATGATAAAGTCTTGATCAAGGTCCTGGGTTCTGTGTGGGCCAAGTAGGATAAAACAGTTTGTGGAACTCTTAACAAGATGGACTCTGTTCTTGTAACTTAGTCTGTCCAAAGGAGCAGATCAGTAATTGGGAATTATTTTGGATTCATAACTGCTAGATTGATGTGGAAATGCTGGACCGAGGAGGTTTTACTTAGCAATGGTACACAAAGCAATTGCAGCTAACTCCAACTTGGGGGTTATGCCTCATCACTACTGAAAATGGACTACTGCAGTACCTTTGGAAACTACATGAAAAAGGAAGCAGCTTGTATGCTGGGAAGGTAAGGTTGTTGTAACGCTAACATCTATACTGCAAAAGTGCAAATGTGCATTTACTCCCTATAGGTTTTTCAGAACAATTGAAAGTATTGCTTTGACTCCCAGGTGTCTTTAGGATTGCTTCCTCCACACGGAGTCCATCTTGGACTGTTGTTTCACTAATGTGAATAAAATGGGAATAAGTAAGTAAGAACACAAAAACAATATTATTCTCTGATGGTCCCCCATGCTGTGGAAAAGCCTCCCATTAGAGTTTCAAGATCTACATACTATTTAGTGTTTCTGCAAGGTTGGGAAGAGGAATTACTGTTGTTTCTGAGTTGGGGTTGGCACCAAAGCTGCCTTTGTCATTGTTCTTTATTGATTATTACTTCTATTTTTAGAGTTTATTACATGTATTTTAAAATCATATGTTAAGTTGCTGGGGGTCAATTTTGAATATAATAGTCTGTCAAATAAATGTAAAATGTTAAAGTGTTAATCAGTTGATTAATTGCAATAATCAAATCTGTACTACTTTAAAAATTGATAGTCATTTCTGGAGATGAAATGAAGCAAAATTCTCAATAATAAAACTGGAGACAATTTCATATATACATCATATAAGAAGAGTTTGAGGATGAGTCTTTAATTGTTTGTCAGTGGAAAGTTTCCTACAAATGTATTTTTCATAAGGGCTTTGCAATAGTGAATTTTCTCTTTGCAATAGTGAAGAGAATTTCAACAGCAGCAGATTCTAGTGGTTGGCTATTAGTCCAATTTATGAACAACTTTGGTTTGCTCTTCTTCTTACTGTATATTTATATGTTTCATCGTATTCTAGTGGCTCCATGTTTTCTTTCAAAAATATATCTCATCAGAAAGTTAATCAAAAGGGAAAGAAATAAAATCCAAAATCTTTCTGTCCAATTTGAAATGATCTATAATTCCTCATTTTTTTGCATATAGCACAGCAATAGCAAAAATATTTTTTCACTGAACTCTATACTCACAGATCTCCCTTTTCCTCTTTCTCATTTAAAAACAAACAAACAACTGCTTTATTTAATTTGAAACCCTTCTTGCAACTCCTGAGCTGAGAATGAAAAGCAGAACAGAACAGATGACCTGGATGTGCCAGGATACTTTGGAAATGCCATGACAACCACTAAGATGTACAGTTTTCTTTTGGTTTTATTAAGCAGGAGAGCAAAATTTATGCTTTTCAGAAAAGAAACTAATTATTAAGCAATGAATCTTGTAGGAGTTGTTTATTTTAAAAATAGCTTGTTTTTTAAGATTCAACATCTGCCTTTGTGATCAAAAACATTTTATGCATTTACAGGAACGTATAGAAGAATGGCATTTTATAACTGAAAATCTAGGTATGTGTATAGAGTTACCAGCTCTAAAGTGATGTTCCTGGTTCTTGTAGTCTGAAGTTTTCCTCTGGAAATCCATTCCTACTACCACACCATTCAAAGGGTGTTCATCCCAAATTGTATAGCTAAAAATCTGTAGAGATTCTCAGTCATCCAGGCCATGGTTGTCCCAAAGGTGCTTTTTCAGGAGGCAACTGGACTTTCTTGTTTTTTCTTTGAAGACATTTCGCTTCTCATCCAAGAAAAACTGCAGACTACAGGAACCAGGAGCACTACTCAGGTGATTCTGAGGACACAGATAAACTTCCAAGTGCTTCAAGGACCCTCTAAAACAGAGGTGCCCACACTTTTTGGGCTTGTGAGCTACTTCTGCCATACTGGTAGTGGCGATGGCATTTGGCCCCGCCCACTGGGTCAGGAAGGGATGGGTGGGGCTTCTGCCCACTGGGTCAGGAAGGGGTGGGCGGGGCTTCTTTTCTTCACCTGGCTCGTGTTAGTTTTAAAAAGTTTTCCTGCTTTTTGCTGAGCTTTGGAAGCGAGATTGGTCCTGGGCGAGCAGCTGGAAGAAAGGAAGCCACTCTGTGTAAGATCACATAGATAAAAAGGGATCCTTACCCAGTGATATTCTTAAGACTATGTATATAAATATCAGATTGCATGCATTTGATGAAAAAAATGAATCTCTGTTTATAATTAAGTCAAATATATTTTCTGAATTTAGGCACTTGAGTGGCTACTGCTATTCAAAACCATTATGATTTTCCAGTTATATACTAAGCACTTATTTAAAAACAAACAAAAAGCATATCAAGTATATTAGTTAACTTTAAAATTCAGATAGCTTACTTTAAAAGAAGGAACACTGAGGTAGCATGCCCTCTTGTAATAGTGAATGGGTCCAGCAATGCTATTTTATTGAATCTTATAGTTTTATCCTTTGTACCTTACACTCATGCTTGAATAGTTTTATCTATTATATTAAATATCTTTTTGCAGATAAAATAATTTTAAATGGATTATATTTAAAACATATTAGACTAAAAGCCCTCTTTAATGTGCCATGCTAAGAGAGGCTAACAGAAAATATGAAAATCAAAGCATGTTCACAAGTATATAGACTTTAATTTTCTTAATGGACTTTGGTCAGAATTGATATTTGTCTATTTTCAACAAAAATAGCATGCTTAGTGCCAAATATAGTGCCAAATTTTACTCACGAGAAAGGCCACGAGAAAGAAGGAGACATGAAGTAGGGAAGTGATTGCTCAAACTGAGAACACTTCAAGAGTGAGACAGAAAATCATAAGAATCCTGATTTGACTTTGTTGTACTTTAAAAGGAACAGGGAAGGTTTTGGATGGACATCCAATCTTCTGTTTCTCTCTGCCACTAAATTATTATTAGATTAATTTCATCTTTATTACTTTATATATAATTTAAGGTAGTGAACATTCTTAATGTAGAACATTCCTGAAATCTCTACCACATCTATTGTTGACCTGGTTTACCTCAAAGATTGACACAGCTCAAAGATACAAATATAAATGCATGCAGGTGTGCACACTCACACACCCACATTCCAAATCAAAATTGGATATAAAAAACTGATTATTCTGTTTCATTTTCAAAGACAGTGATATTTTGAGAAAAACTAGTTATTTTAGTGGTTAATTGGCCGATACTTCTGAGTATCCACACAAGGCCAGAAATGAGAATTTATGTCCTCTTCACCCAAAGTAAATTGCTTCATCCAGAATAGGCACTTTACAAACAGATTGTTCCAAATTTGTATCTCAGTTGTCTAGAGAAAAAATGAAATGTTGGACAGCTACTGTTGGGAAATATTAACAATATTGGGCCTACTATATTTTGGGTTCAAAAATCAATCAATCAATAAATAGATGGCAGCAAACAAAAGCAGAAAATGATAAATGGACTAATGGTTTGACTAGTTAAAAGTCAGTTTTCTTATCTACAGGAAAAATGGTCTTCTTGACAAAATATTCACACACTGGAATTCTATTTGTATTGGCTTGATACAAGTCACAATGATTTCATTCATTGTTAGGTAATATAATTTTTATTTGAATGATTTATATAGATTGATCAAAATAATATGATTTCCTGCTTCTAAATAAACTATGATTCTTCAGGTTTGAGTCTCTATTCATACATTTCTGATCATATTTAAATTTTCTTCCCACAAAGGTTCAGTAGATTGTATGTGAATCATATTTTCAAGCACAGCATATATGAGCTTTATCTGAACTGAATTATTCCTTCTTTATATTTCCACACTTGCTTAAAATAATTTATATTGTATCTTTATTTGAGTTTTATTCTATGCTGTAATGGAATAGAACATAGACATCAGACTTCAATTCAAATAGAAAAGAATGCTTGATTTAATATGCCACAATAAACTTCATGCAAAACCACTTGATTATGAGATGGGAAGCTATAGAAATATTATAATACATTTTAAAAAAACAAATAAATAAATAAAGTACAAACTTCATCTCCTAGATTGGATTTTAAATTATACCATGTTCTTAGGCTTGTGAAAGATGGCTTGAATCTGTTACATAGAACATAGAATGACAGGAGTCATAGAACATAGAATGACAGAAGGGACCTCGGAAGTCATTTAGTCCAATTCCCACTCGAGGAGCGTCTATACCCGTGGTGGCGAATCTATGGCCCACGTGCCAGAAGTGGCACTCAGAGCCCTCTCTGTGGGCACGCGCACCATCACCCCAGCTCAGCTCCACCACGTTTCTTCATGGCGTTTCTTGCCATCGTTTACAAGGAAACAGAAGTTTCCCTGCAAACGATGAAACAGAAGCTCCCAAAAGAAAAAGAGTTCGCTGCAAGTGTTGGGATGCCTCACCTCCCATCAGACAGCTGGTCCTTGGGCCTTTGCCACATGCACGCGCATATGCGTGCACCGCACATGACTTGCAGTTTGGGCACTCAGTCTCTAAAAGGTTCGCCATCACTGATCTATACCATTTTAGACAAATAGATGCCCAGTCTCTTCTTCAAAGCCTCCAATGATAGGACACCCATAATTTCTGAAGGCAATCCATTCCACTAGTTGATTGTTCTCATCATTAGGAAATTTCTTCTTAATTCTAGGTTGCTTTTTTCTTTGATTATTTTCCATCCATGGCTTCTTGTCTTGCCTTCTAATCCTTTGGAAAATAGATTCCCCCCCCCCCCCGCCAAAAAAAAGAATATTTGTGGCAGATAATCTTTATTATCATGTGTCCCTTAGTCCTTTTTTTCACTAGATTAGACACACCCAAATGCAACTGTTCTTCCAGAGGCTCAACATCTTTTTAATATTGCGATGATCAAAACTCGATGCATTATTCCAAGTGTGGCTACTGTATACTAAGGCTTTATCAAGTAGTATTAATACTTCACATGATCTTGATTCTATCTCTCTATTAATGCAGCCTATGATTGCATTTGACTTTTTGCTTTTTTTTTTTGACAATTTTTGTCAATGAGATTTTCGCATTGAACAGATGCTATGATTTCTCTAGTCTATGCAAAATGGTGATGTAGTTTGCTTTTAATAAGGCACTTCATGTTTTTTTGACTATCATTAAGTGTTGTATCTTATGAGTCCTGATGAATGTACCGTTTCCTTTTATGTACACTGAGAGCAGATACACCAAAGACAAATTCCTTATATGCCCAATCACACTTGGCCAATAAAGAATTCTGTCTGTCTGTCTGT
>JAEANM010001258.1:0-28893 GCA_017656035.1 Myanophis thanlyinensis
AACAGCTTAAAATGGCTGGCTCAGGAATTCTGGGAGTTGAAGTCCATGAGTCATGAAAGAGCCAAGGTTCCCTACTCTGAGAGATTGACTGGCCCAAAGTCAACCAGCTGGATTTTGTGCCTAAGATTTCTACCTAAAATTCAGAGAGTTCTAGAAATCACCTGGTTTCTAGGTCAGCACCTTAACCTCTATACTATCTTAACCACTGCTGTCTTTTACAATTTACAATTACAACCTTATCTTGATTATGACCTAACATTTGAAATGAGACTTAAGCATATAGATGAGCTACAAAAATATAGGTCACACTAGATGACTGAAAAAGAAGTAGAGAAAAATTTTAGTGCTTTGTTGAAATCTAATGGTCATCCAGAATTGGCATCCCATATCAGATAAGTCTTCAAATACCATGTAACGCTTCATAAAGGTATTGCCTCAATGTGCATGTTTTTCTCGTGATCATCCTACCTTCCTTATTAGTTATTAGATTTTTGTGCCAAGCTGTACAGTGAAGAAGTACGTGCAAAATGTATTAAAATTTCTCCAATAAGCAATTTGCAGAGAATTGTTTATTAAAACTTTCAGCATTGCTAATGGCAAAATCTTAAATTAAAACCATTAAAGAGCTATTTTGTGACTCAAGTGGAACATGTTATCAGGGTAAACCTAAACAAGTTAGCATATCCTTTAAATCTTTCAGAATCTGAGTTGAAAATGCATTTTTGTCAATTTGTGCAAGTCTTTTTTGAACTAAAATCATTTGTTCATTAGATATGCCACAACATTTAAATGCTAATTGATTTTTGCCATCCATGATGTGAATTTCTCTTGTAAGGTCAAGGAAACTCTCAAAGAAAATGAGGTTCAACACAAATTTCAAGCAGCAAAGCTACATATGAGTCTCTGTGGAAGTGAAGCTGAATTTCTGTCTTAGCAAGGGGTTGAGAACACACTGGGAACTCACAGCAAGGTCCTTAAACATTTACATTTGACGGCTTACAGAACAACCAAATTATGGTAATTATATATCTGGGTGCCATAAGCCAAAAGGCTTGTGACCTTTGCTCTATAGTAGATTTCTATTGCAGCTGGGAACATGATTATTACCATTATGATTTGCATATTTATACAGAATAGTATTTGCAACATTATATGTCCAAGCCCTTATAGTAGTTGCAACTTTATATGAACAGCTCTTAATTGTTCATTCTTAATAACAATGCTCAAAAAATACTCTTTAAATATGTTGGACTGATCATTGCAGATATCATCAATTTTCCAGAGTGGTGGCAAGTTGCAGGTTTTTTGGAGAACATAACAGTTTTGGATTTTGTCATATTTTGATGACTAGACTTTTCTCTCTATAGGATGCTTGTAAAAAACATCCGAAGCCCACTTGAGCTGTAGAGAAGAAGGCTATCTCTTACCCATGCAAAATAATTGAAATAGGTTCCTTGGAAGACATTGGATTGAAATTCCACTGAAAATCCAGGGAACCTATTGAAGTTAAAATGGACAAATGACAAGGTACATTCTTGTTTCATTCCTTTTCACTTAGGAATTAGAGAAGGAGAGCAGGATGTTCTGGAAAACCACAACAGAGTTGCACAGAATTATTTTCATGAGATTTTATGACCAAGGTGAGGCAACCCTAATTGGTTAAGATGGCAGGCAATTTCCCCTGTAGCTTATTTCTAAGAATCAGACTGAAACCTGCCATTAAATCAGTAAAGTACACATAATGTTTGACCTAAGAGGAAGAAATGCTCTTTTTTGTTATATGATGAAGAACCAGACATTGAACAAGTGTAGACAGTTCTTCTCTAAATCTGGCTTGCACCTTTGCCAAAATGATTTACTAGGGAAATATCTGGCATATAGTTTACTTACTTTGCTTGACAAGCATATTTGGCAGCATTCAGATGGGACATTCTCATCTCCTTCCTTACATAACAAGACAGTGATGCATCTGCTCTGACCTTCCAGATCTGAAATGAGACCACTTTGTATGAAAAAAAACCTGCATGACAGAAAGAAACACAGATACAACCCTGGTGCCATTGAACTGTGTAAATGGGAAAAGCTATATCTGCAGTTCTAGTTTTAGAAATACTACATTCAATGGTTTGGGGGGCCCTGACATTAAAAACAAGAAGAAAAATTCCAAACCCTGTAATATTCTTTATCATCTTTGCCTTTCATTTTTAGTGTTAAACTATCCAGCTCTGCACATTCGATAATTTTTCCAATAATAATTTCTTTTTGTGGTTGGTCTTCTTGTTTCCAATTTTTTGCATAAGTGATTCTTGCCACTGTTAAAATATGTATAATGATATATTGGAAGTGCTTTTTAATTTTAGGGTCTAATAAGCCTAATAAAAATATTTCTGGTTTTAGTTCTATTTTTATTCCCATAATTTTGTATAGCCAAATTTTCACCTGTTCCCAGTAATTGGCCGCTTTCAGGCACTGCCACCACATATGGTGGAAAGGAAATGTAAATCTATATATACATATGTAAACACATAGAAATAATAGAAGAGATGTATTATGTAAATATAATGTATATACAGAAAACTCAGTAGGGTTAAAAGTTGGACATTTATGCTGAAAGATTTTTTATGTTTTGTTCATGTATGTATGTATGTTTGTTCATTTAAAAATAAAAATATATTAAAAATAAATAAAAATAAAAATGTGACTTAGAGTCTATGTCAGTAGTTGAAACTTAGCTTGTCAAGTCAATAGCAGGATGAAAAGGTTGCCTATATTCACATGACATGTGAACTATTAACGTAGCCAATTATATTAAATCTAGGGAGTAGTATGAGCCCAGTCCATGTGGTTAATTTATGATTAAGTGTCTTCTGCCAGCTCCAGCAATTGAGTTCATTGAATAAAACATAATTAAGTAACAATGGAGACTTAATTCTATTATTTGGGAGATGGACTTGGAAGAGTGAACCTTCTTCCAAATGGAGAATGACAAATGTCAGCAAGCCATTTCCCCTTTCATTCCACGAGAAGGAATTGTGCTAGCCATGACTCTAGAACAAAAGGAAGCAACACTGGTTTTATAGCTCCCATAAACCCTGTACCAGAGGTGGTAAACCACATAAAACATACATGCACACGCATACATACACATGCATGCCACCCACACAAACATACTGGGTTTTTTTTTAAACTTTGCCTGCTGAACAATATTAACTGTAGATATAATCATGTTTATGGAAGGGGTCCTAAGGGCTAAAAATTATTACATTTTTTACAATACTTTTATTAAAGTTTACTAGGAAACTCTAATAGAATCTAAAGCAAATATTAAAAGAAATGGAAATAAAAAAAAGAAAATATATATAAAAATGACTCCCCTGCCCTCCCTCTAAGCATCATATAAGTAATTCGGATGACCTAACACCTTCCCTCATTCTTTAATTTAAAAAAAAACTCTTCTTCCCCTATTTTATTGCATATCAGTAATCATACTGCAAATAAAGGTCAGTCCTAATCAACAAAAAACTATTGGACCTCGAGTATGGATCACAGGCAGTTGGCATCAATGAACTGCAGCCTGTCAGCTTCTATGGATTTATTTGCCTTTAGATTTGCATCAAGGATGAGCAGTTTTTTGGCGAAATATGATATAGGCAATCCTCGACTTATGACCGCAATTGAGCCCAGAATTTATGTTGGTAAGTGAGACATTTCTTAAGTTAATTTTGTCCCATTTTATGACCTACCTTGCTACAGTTGTTAAGTGAGTCACTGCAGTTGTTAAGTTACTAACATGGTTGTTAAGTGACTCTGACTTCCCCATTGACTTGGGAGATCACAAAAGAAGGTCACATGACCCTGGAACATTGCAACCATCCATAAATATGAGTCAGTTGCCAGGCATCTGAATTTTGATTTTGATCATGTGACAGTGGAGATGTTGTAAGGGTCACAAGTATGAAAAATGGTCATAGGCCACTTTTTTTCAGGGCTGTTGTAACTTTGAATGGTCACTAAACGAACTGTTATAAATCAAGGATTAGCTCTAAATGCATTTTGAAGAAATTCCTGGAAGCCATGTGCTTTGGGATCTTGTACAACTTCATCTCACCTCTCGGACAGAGGTGGGACTTTCTGGCAAGGGTGGGATGATCTGAGCAACTTCTTGTTGCCAAAATGCTATGTACTGTATTGTGGTGACACATTTCCTAGACATGGTCAAACAAGATTCAAGGACTGTGAAAAGGGGTGGGGGGATGCAGAGATGAACAACTCTGATTTAAATTATGTGGGGTCAGGATTTGAGTTGACAGGGGTTAACAATCACATTAATTTTATGGATTATTCCATAAAGCAGTGACATCTTTAGTCAGACTCATATGGAGCCAGAAAAGTCAGGTTTCTGTAATTAATAGCTGTGAAGTGTGCATTGATGCAAAGTGCAAAACGTTTTTCTGGAATCATTTTTGAAATATGCACAAGCCTAGGATTTGCGGGTACTATAAAATGACCCATAAATATTGTACAAGCAAATGCTGTTTCTTCAAAATAAATCCTGTTAATTTCAGTGGAGTTTTCTTACATATAAATGTACATTGGATTACAACATACCAGTTCAGACGCTGCTTGGTTCACTGGGGATGAGCTGCAGATAATATTGTTATCAGATAATTTTATATCTTGTAACAAAAGGGACCTGATTCCAACTGTTCAAATTATGAAAATTTGCAGAATGTAAAGGGAGCAATCCAATTTATTTGAATCCAATAAGACCTAGTCCTAACTAAATGTACAGAAGATTTTGTCCTGTTTTAAAATGTGTTCCATCAAAAATAATAGGACTTGCTTTCAAACAAATATTGATGTGTCGGGTATCAACCTGTTTCTTATAAACATAATAAAAATAGCTTGTAGGTCTGTCTTGGATTGCTTTCCAGGATGGGCCTTCTCTGCCTTTGTGAAGAATTGATTCAGCTGCAAAGTAATAAGCCAATCCAGATATGTAAGCAATGCTATTGTATACTGCCATGTCAAGGTAGCAACTACTTAATTATATTTTACTGGAGCAATAAATAAAAGTTAAATGCTCTTCCCTCCAAATATCAAGAGACATGTATACATCTGTATAAATAATATGTCATTTCCAATTTATTTCCATGTAATAGGGTTGCAAGTGTCCAATTTGTAGCCTCAGTGCACAACTGCGATAAGGTCAGGCCCTGAAAAATTGTCATCGTATTAGCCCCGTTTCCATACAACCTTGTAAAAATGACTCTTAACTCAACACGTGCTCTATCATGCAAGAAGTATGGCCCGCCAAATGATTTAATTCAGTTGAGGTTCCTATAAAAATGTCTCACTTGTGGCACGGAAATGTCTCCATTTTCTTTTGCGTGTATTTCTTTAAAGCTAGTGCTGTGTTTGTTTTTAATGAAGATAAAAATATACATTGAAAACTTTCATGTTCTCTCTGGAATTCAAGAGAGGCAGTATAGACAATGTGCGGTTGTAACTAAATAGCAATGGAGAAGATGAGTAATTCCTTAGGATGGTGTTTGAAAAAGAAGCCAATAATCCTGAAGTGTGTTAGCTTCTGTCTTCCCTTATAGAAATGCTTGGTGTATAGGTTTTCCAGTAATTAATTGAGCTGAATGATCTGGGAACAATTTGTAAAAATAAGCTTGTTGAGTAATAAAGAGGAGTGCTTGAACACTTACTAAGTAGTGACTAACAATTCTAAAAAATAATGTGCTTAAATTATTTTGTTCTTACATATGTTGTCTAATATGTATGACAATTCACCACTCATTGTCCAAAGCCTTTACAGAGCATATACTATAATAATTGCTTCATAGAAAGAAGGTAAAGGTAAAGTTTCCCCTCACACATATGTGCTAGTCATTCCTGACTCTAGGGGGCAGTGCTCACCTCCGTTTCTAAGCTGAAGAGCCAGCACTGTCTGATGACGATTCCATGGTCATGTGGCCGGCATGACTAAACGCCATAGGCAGACGGAGAGCTGTTACCTTCCAACCAAGGTGATCCCCGTTTTTCTACTTGCATTTTTACATGCTTTTGAACTGCTAGGTTGGCAGAAGCTGGGGCAAGTAACAGGAGCTCACTCCATTATGTGGCGCTAGGGATTCAAACAGCTGAACTGCCAACCTGTCTGATCGACAAGCTCGATGTCTTAGCCACTAAGCCACCATGCCCCTTATAGAAAGAAGCGATTATGATAAATACTATGTAACTAAAAAATGGTAGCCCATAGAATTAAAAAAAAAAACATGCTTCATTTTCACATAGGATTGAATACTGGGGGTTGGAATCAACTACTATATGTGAAATGGGTTCTAAAAGAAATTTAAGTCACAGGTAGTATAAATTATGCTTAATTCACGTAGGGTAGGGGTGTCAAACTTGCATTGTGAAGGCATCATCATGTGACGTATCGCAACTTTTTTTCCCTTCACTAAACCATGTGTGGGCATGGCCAGTGTGTGATGCATCCAGCCTGTGGGTTGTGAGTTTGACACCCTTGATGTAGAGCATAATAGTGTTTCTCAACCTCAGCCACTTTAAGCTGTATGGTCTTTAATTTAGCAATGCTGCCTGAAGAATCCCTACTGTATTGTGGAATATAGTAAGATAGGTGAATTTATTCAGGACTCAGTAGAACTTCCATATCAGTGGTGGAATTCAAATATTTTACTATTTGTTATGTGGGTGTGGCTTGGTGGGCTTGGCTGGGTGGATTAACCCTGTAAAGTGGGAAAAAAAGATTTGTTCTAACAACTGGTTCTCCGAACTCTTAGAAAA
Source organism: Myanophis thanlyinensis (assembly GCA_017656035.1). Classification (NCBI taxonomy): domain Eukaryota; kingdom Metazoa; phylum Chordata; class Lepidosauria; order Squamata; family Homalopsidae; genus Myanophis; species Myanophis thanlyinensis. The sequence continues at coordinate 6,817 of JAEANM010001258.1, forward strand.
TTTACTATCACTTCTAGCGAATAGGCTAACACTAGCTGAATTTCACCTCTGTTCCATATAAAGCAGTTAAATATCTTAGATGCAATCTGTCCCATGCATAGCAAACTGAACACTCTTGGAAAAATGGACCAATGCAGCAAGATCTATGATATCTAGAAGAAGAAAAAGATTGTATATTAATCTGAAATGAATGAAGCATGCTCCATAACAATTAACCTGTGTATTAACAATTAACACCAATTTCAGGAAACTCTTCAAAATGTTTTCTCTGATGATAAGGAGGAGGAAGAAGAAGAAGAATAGGGGGACAGGGAGAAGGACAAAGAGTTAATTTTATCATTTCCACTCTTTCTGGATTCAGATGTAATTCTTTCTCCTTTATCCTTCTGCTCCCAACCTCCAAACATTCATTCAGACGCTTTAGAACAGGGGTGTCAAACTGGTGGCCCTTGGTCTGGATGTGTTATATGCAGGCCATGCAACCCACAAAATGTCACATGACAGCAATGTGACACAGCGAGTTTGACACCCATGCTTTAGAAGTTTTTCCTCACTCATTCACACAATTGCACGAGTTTACAAAAAGGACATATGCTCAAAACAAATAATTTCTATCTTCTCATTTACCTATCTCACTAACAAGGTTGCTCAAAGACATTCTTTAGAGACAAGGATTAATTAGATGTAAGAAATATAATCTATAGCTACAGTGGGTTTAAAATGCCTGATAAAATGCCAGGTTTTTGAGAATAGAATTCTTTATGGATGTAAAAAAAAATCAGACCAAGATAAATCACTTCAATTTTTTTCCACTATTAATATAATATATAAGCAGTACAATTCAACTGAAAAATAAACTGAAATCTTTGTGAGGAAAAATAAAAATAAAAACATACAATAATGTGGTTTCATACTGTAAGTGTGCACACACCATTATAAGAAGGGATATGCCTACAGTATGTTCAGAATTAAGCAATAACATTCAGATTGATGTTAAATAGTGGTCAATACATACCTGCCACCAATTAAGGTGACTCTGATCAAGCCCACATAAAGTTCAACTATTCTACTAGGATTTTTTCTGACATTTACTGAAAAGCCATGGTCTGAAAAAGAGCTTATAAAACAACAAAAAGATCTCATTGTTGGAAGGTATTGGTCAGGAGAAGGACACAAAAACATTTCCAAGGCACTGGAGATATCATGGAATACAATGAAGACAGTCATCAACAAGTGGAAGATACATGGCACAACTGTGACATTACCAAGAACTAGGGGTCCCTCCAAAATTGATGGAAAAAATAAGAAGAAAACTGGTCTGAGAAACTGCCAAGAGGCCTGCAGCAACATTAAAGGAGGTACAGGAATTTCTGGCAAATGCTGGGTTGTGTACTACATTGGACAACAATCTCTCATATCCTTCATATATCTGGGCTGTGGAGTAGGGTGGCAAGGTGAAAGTTTTTTCTTACAAAGAAAACACCCAAGCCTGGCTACATTTTGGAAAAACCTACATCAAGTCTGACAAAATCCCTGGGAAAATGTGTAATGGTCTGATGAAACAAAAGTTGAACTTTTGGGCCATCATTCAAACATTATTTTTGGTGCAAAAACAACACTATGTATCACCAAAAGTAACCATACCCACAGTGAAGTATGTGTGATGGCAGCATTATGCTTTGGGACTTCTTTTCTTCATCTGGAACTGGGGTTTTAGTCAAGGTAGAGGGGAATTATGAACAGTTCCAAATATCAGTCAATGGCGGCAAAATCAGGTATTTGCTAACATGCTGAAGATGGAAAAGAATTTCACCTTTCAACATAACAATGATCAAAAGCAAATCAACACAAGAATGGCTTCATCGGAAGAATACCAAAATGTTGGAATGGCCCAGCCAGAGCCCAACCCTGAATCCAATTGAAAATCTGTGGGGTGACCTGAAGAAGGCTGTATATAGGAGATGCCCTCACAATCTGACAGATTCAAAGCACGTTTACAAGGAAGAGTAGAAATAGATGTGTCATGCTGATTCCTACTCCAAAAGACAAAGGGCTAGTTTAAAGATGTGCTCACTTATGTTACCACATTATTGTACATTTTTTTACTTCCCCCACCCTAAAATATTTCAATTTGTTTTCCAATTGAATTGTACAGTTTATAAGTTATAATAAAGGCAGCAAAAATTCTGAAGTGATTTATCTTGGCCTTGTATTTTTTACACCTCAAAAACCTGGCATCTTAAAGGTTGTGTATAGACCAGTGGTAGCGAAACTTTTACTTACCGAGTGCCAAAAAGTACACACTTTGTGCGTGCCATCCGCACTTGCGTGTGGCTCCTCCACATGCACTGCTTATGCAACTGCCTCATCTGTGCATGCATGCAGCTTTTGCTTGTGAAATGCACATGTGCTGTGCATAGGCACTCATGCACACATGAGCAATTGCGTGTGCATGCGCAGGAGAGCTCCGAAGACCAGCTGGATTTCCTGCTGCAATCACGCACATGCACAGCAGAGGCCCAACTGAGTCTCTGCAATCACGCATGTGTGCATGTGCAATCGCATGTGCATGCTCAGCTGGAGGTAAGTTGGCTGACAGCTTGTGTGCCCAGCAAGATGGCTCTGCATGCTACCTGTGGCACCCGTGCCATAGGTTCACCATCACGGGTATAGACTTTTTATATCCACTGTATTCCAAATAAACGATTCCTTTAGGCCAAACTTTCAGGGTTTTTTTTTTTATTAAATGTTTGTTTCTAATTTTTTTAAATCGTAAGAGCCTTGGTGGCACAGGGATTAGAATGCAGGATTCCAGGCTAACTCTGCCTAGTGCCCACAGTCTGGATTTTGAGCCTGATGGGCTTAAGGTTATATCAGCCTTCCATCCTTACAAGGTTGATAAAATGAGGACTCAGATTGTTGGGGCAATATGCTGACTCTATAAACTGCTCAAAGATGGCTGTAAAGCACTATAAAGCGATATATAAATTTAAGTGCTATTGCTATTAAAATTGTAATCACAGAAATTGTCTTTTTTTTAAAATGCAGTTCTATTTCTGTGTGTGTGTGTTAATGAGATCCCTCACTTAACAATACAAAGACAATATATGAAATATTGTGCGACACAATCCCAAAACCCATCTAAGATTTACAGTGATACAAGATTTTCCCTCGTTATAATTTCTTGTATGTGACTGTCAAAAAATTTTAGCTACCTCTTAGATAAATGTTTTAAAGAAATCAAACCTTTGCATTATGAAGACGTTTCAACATAACAAGAGCATTGTTTAATCATTCTGGTTGCTTAGTCTCCTTTTATATGTTGGGATTAACATTTTAGTAGAAAATGTGTGTTGTCATAAAGTAAGAAAAAGCTTTGCCAGTCTTCCAGTTCTTTGTTATTTATACAAAATGTTTCCACATAGGAAATCATATATCACAATGGCTTGTTCATGTATTTAATGGAGCTATTGTTGGATAAATTGGAATTAGGCTGCATTTATCTTGAGAAATAAGTATTTGCCCCTATGGAATTACATAACAACCAATACCTTGCTTAAGGTTCAGCAATTAATCCTATTGAATGGAATCTAGCCAGAGGTATATAGTATACAAATATTTGTTTTAAGAAACTAGCAAAATAAATTGAAAATTAATCATGTTATGCATAGATTATTATAAAATTCATTTTAACATTATTTAATTTGCTTTATTCTTAAAAATTAGCAAAGCTCCAATCATTCCTCCATGATTTTTTTCATCACATAATAAGTAACTAGATATGGGGAAGTTTCTCTATCTTATGCCAGAGGCAAAAATGAAACAATATTGTATGCTGATGTAAAATTTGCACCAAGACTCAGAGAGCAAATTTTCATATTCCCTCAAAGTACCACTTTATCTTCTGCCCATCTTCAGAATTCTAGTATCATTCCAAAGTCTGGCAAAATAGGAAGAATTAAAGCACTAAATGAATCAATCCTTCCCCCAGCAATTTAAGGAGTTAGTTTTATTTCAGTTCAATGAATTACACTGAAATAACGTAATTTATGCCTTGAGCTTTCAGTAAAGAATTTAACTGCTTTATATAGAACTTGGAAATAAGGATTTTAAATTCTGTGCTGGAAAACCAGGCTGTTTTGTTTATTTGTTGTTTACTTGTTACACTGCAATATTCTCCCCTGAGCCTTGTCTATACTGCTGCTTTTTCACCTCTGCCTGACTCCATGCTGGCTCATAGCTTTATAGAACATTCCTCCTGTATTTAAAGCACATCCTTCATCAGGCCATGTTGAGTGATTGAGTGACTGGGTTGTCACTCAATGCTTACGTGATTAGTTTGGCTTCTATCATCCCTGCTTGCTGTTATGATTGTGAGAATCACACAAATATATATGGTATTTATGCACCACAGTGGCACCTATTAATAAATGGAAGTTTTATTTTTATTAACGTTTTCAGCAGTGCTTTTTGTCAAACAAATAAATTAGGATGCACCTAAGGCATCTGGGCAACTGCATAAAAATGGGAGGGATGACCCTCAAGTATTGGGAGTTGTGTCTACAGAAGGGTTTTGTAGTACTTTTACTCAAAGCAAAGCACTTTGCTTCATTTCTGAGTAGGAAGATAGAAGATTGGGAAAATGGTATCGCTCCTTGATAGCATTGATGCATGACGGATGCTGTGCCCCATCTCAGTTTCTCTTTTTGTTTATATTATCAGCTTTTTGTCCTTTATAAGATTACTTTATAAGATGACAAGGAAGAAAAAGAGTCACAAGCAATAGGGAAGCAAAGAGTGCAATAAAGTGGCACACAGAATCTTCTGATCACAACCTGGCAATCTAAATTCTCCTCAGTTTCACATGAACGCTAAGTATCTAAGACTTTCATGTCAGAATATATTGCTAATCACAGACATATTGTATATACTCCAAATAACATCTTATTGCCCATGATAAACTTTAAAGAACTATCAGTTGAATCTTAGGGGGGGAAAAGTCTTTTCCTGATATCCCCAGAAAGAAGCATGTGTGTTCCATCATGTAATCCAAGAAAAATTGTCAAGCTCTCTTTTAAATTATTAGGAGGAAACATGGGAAAAATGCTGCACAAAGGTGTTACAGAAAGCATTTCAGTCTTCTCCTAGGTTTTCCCTTTGAAGTGCCATAAATATTATTTTCAAAGCAAGAGAAGAATGGGCTTTTGAACTGATTTTGAGGCTGAAGTAAGGAAAAGGGTGTTGGAAAAGGGACATTCCAAAACTTGGTGTGCAATCCGTGATTGTCAATGAGGTTCTGAGAAACTACTTTATTAAATTGGACTATTAAATGGTGCTGTGCACAGCTGCACACCATGTTGTCACAACCCTCTTTGTAAATCTTCATACATTTACCATGCCATATGCTAAGCGATAGAATCTAATATTTATATTATTTCCTTATTTTTATTTTCCTTGGAACAAAATTCTTGGACCTCTCTAAAATACAGCATGGTGTGTTAGAAATAACAGAAGGTGTTTTTAGGATTTATAGTTGTACACCAAGCATAGATCCAGGGTTGCCATAATTGCAAGCTATCAAACATCTTACAGTCTTTATTCGAAAGATGGTATCATTTGTATACACCTATTTAGAGAAATTGTGCTGCATGGTTTTAAAAGTCATCATTGCGAGAAGAAAATAGATAAAAAAAGATAAAACATACTGAAATACATGCAAACATGCACTACACACTAGATTGTTTATAGTCTTTCAATTTATTCCCATAAATTCTGCATACAACCTGCTTTCTAATAAAGAATTTGCCTTCTTTAAACTTCCTTTGTAAAAAAATACCTTTTTCATTCTTTTCTCTACATATATATTATACTATCCCTTAATAAAAAAATATTTGCTCTTTTACTCCCATACAAGTTTTTCAAAGGATGAAAAGACAAGAAGGAAGTCCATATTCTGCATATCTGGGGGCGGGGGTGGGTGGAATTCTAACAAACTTCCAGCCTGTTAAATGCATATGTGGGTACATACTAGTCAAGTAAATGTATTGAGGAAACCACAGGGGCTATATACATTGTATATCTCTTCATTCCACAAATGTTTAGCAATCATTATAAATGTTTATGGCTAAGACCATTGATTATAAAGCCTCTTATTATTCAGTATGTAAAAGTACAATCCAGTCTAAATAACCATTTTTAAGGATTATTAGTTTTATTTATCCTGATATGACATTAATGTATCAATAATATCTATTAATAGTTACTGATTATAAGTAATAAATGGTCCTCCAAAGGGGCTTGATTCTAATTATGTTTACATATAAGGAAGTGCAACTGGTACGGATGTAATTTATTTCCAACCAGAATAAATGTTGATTTTTTTTTCCTTCCTTCCTGACATTGCACTCCAATTTTTCTACATAATATTCTATAATAATCAATGTAGGTTATTTAATTTTGGCCATGATACAATACCAACTGACCATATTTAAACTTGTTCCTGACAGTGGAGTTAAAGCACAAGAGAGTCTGTGTTGGACAACAACCCATGAATAACGCCATAGAGCTAGCAAAACACAGGATCCAAGATTTGTCTGTGTGCTTGTGCATATATCTAGACTGACAGATATGCAGATAGACAGAAGGATGGATCTATAAATGGAGAGAGTGAGAGAGAGAGAGAGAGGCTTAGACATATATTTTAAGTTCTCTATTGTTACAAGAAATAAAACCGTGCCTATTTTGATGTCATAATCCAAAATGTATGGAGAAAAGAATGAAATGTTACTAGAAAACACTAAGACACCAGTAAAATCATGATATTCCTTCCTTTATTCCTTTACCTATGCCTTTTGTCAAAAGCAATTGTAAAATAGATCCACGATTATGTATTTTTTAAAATAAAAAACTATTATTGCCCTTTTAGTGTCATTCTGAGAATTCTAAGAAATGAGAACCCCATAAATATCACTGAAGTACTTTGAAATTAATTACAGAAATTGACTTTATGACATTAAAAAGAAAATCCTAAGTATTTCTGAATGGATATGATTTCATCATAAATACATCAAATGCATGTTGTTAATTATTTGGTTCTGGCAACCCTTCATTCATTTTATTACATTCTTTTTAAAAGAAGTTAGGTAAATGAGATTTCATTTGTTGACAAGGATAGTAAAATGTTATTACAAAGACCTTATGCTTGTTCATGCCTTAAGTCTTTTATAACTGCTAGTAGGGATTTTTTTAAATCAACAAAACTATTAAAGATTATGGAAGTATTGGTTGTAGAATTGTTTTCACAATAATTATTTAAGGGTTACTTTGGCCTGTAAAATTTAAGATTAGAATCATAAAGACGCTGACTAAAGAATATGAGTAGGACCTATTTCTCAGTAAAGAGCAATTCAACAATTCTTCCGAATTAGGATTAAGTACATTTGCTATTGGAGATATATTTAATGTTCATTACAGTCACTTCCCATTTCCCATGCAGAGGAGACAATTATATTTCTTAATTGAAATGTTTGGAATTGAAAATCATCAACATCATCATTATAAAGTACATATATTTATCCCAGGACAACTCTCTCTCTCTCTCTCTCTCTGTATAACATTAAGTGTTACGACATTACCAATGACTGCCAAATCGCAGTCTAAATGCTCAATTCAAGGGAAATATAAGAATCATCAAAAGCATTTCTGTATTCCTGAATTCATTTTACCAGCATCTGTGATTTATTATCTGACCTGCAGCCCATTAAAGCAACAGGAATGTCTCAACTGAGGATAAGAAAAATGGATGGAAGTATCCTAAGCATGGAACCTCATTACAAATAATATGTTAATACTTTGTGTATAGAGGAGGGAGAAGAACTTGTCTGTTGCTCCTCTTAGCTATCCCAATCCATGAACCAGTTAATTCAAAGGATATACAAGGAATTTCCCTGAAGTCTATGGAAACACACTTTCAAATGTATGCCTTGCAGTCAGGAACATTCAGCGATAAGCGAGAGCAAAGAAAAGCCAGGAGAACTGATTAAATAGGAAGAATGCTGGTTCAGACAGTCTAAGCTGACTGTTCTACATTTCGTGGGGACAATGACATCAATGTTGCATCAAATCCATAACTTTACACAATACTTTTTTCCAGTTTCCAGATATAAACAATAGAATTAACTAACAGGATTAGTTCTGAATTATAGGATGACCAGTGTTCCTTATAATGGTTGTCTCCGATAAAAGGCAAAAGAGAAAGAGAAGCAGGAAGAAAGGAAGTTGATCTTCCAATACATATACAACCCTCCCCCTTTTTTTTTTTGCCGATCCTACTTTTAATAGGGAAAAGAAATTCTGTTGTAATCGATATGCACTTCTTTCAGATGCTAATACAATCAACATTAAATTTGTCACTGAATATGAGGTTAGAGGACATTGCCTATACCCACTCTTTCTGAGACACACACTCAGTTTTCCAGGTCCCACCCATGTAATGAACCTTTTGGACATGAACCATGTCTGGACATGGAGCACACCAATAGAGTGATAGTTCTGCCTAGGATAGGCACTTCTGCCTTACATCAAGCATGCTAAAATAGAGATAAGGAGTGGGAGGGGGGAAAGAGAGAGAAGTAAACAGCCTTTTTAAAGAGCATTTTATGCTGAGTGATTTTGCTTCCCATAAACTGTGTGTTCCAGACAAGAAAAGAAAAATGTAGGCATGATTAATTAACTAAATGTTCTAGAGATAACAAAGCAGCCTGGGAAAAAAAATGACAGACTGCAGAATGCAGATAGGACAGGAAGGATTTATAATCAGCTTTTATGTGAAATGTTGCAATTAAAACCTGGTTTGAAACAGTTTAACTTATTTAAACAGTTTATTTACAAGCCTATGCCTCTTTACCGGATATTATGAGTTGGAACCCACTTTTTGGGCAGCAGAAGTTGCCCTATAAACACTTTTTAAACTTGCCACGATTTCTTCCATTCTGAAACGTTGGTCCGTTTACCCTTCTCTTGTAAAAGTAACTCACTGGTTTATTAAGATGGGAGATGTTTTGTCTGCTAAATTTAGCTCTGATCAAACTGTACCGTCTTTAGAATTCAAGCCTTTGTATTTGGCAAATCTCAGACCAGAAAAAAGGGATGTAAGAAGGACTGAGAGCACCGATAGCCAAACCAGATATTTGGGATTTGTTCTCAAATTCAGTACAAATATTTTTGGAAGATCTGTATCTCCACCCGAATCCCACGCCCGTGAAACACAGTCTCGTTTCTCACTAGTCTCGGAAAAGAGTTCAGTCTCACCGGTGGCAATGGGATTCGAACTCTTACAAATTCGATTCAGACTGACATCCTATCGATTCCAAGCCTTTTTAAAACTACCTACGGGGTCCCATTGAAAACAAGATCGGGGGCATCGAGTTAATAGCTTAACCACTATTTCATGATAGGACTAGCCAGCCTTGAGACGCTTTTTCCAACACCTCCAGGCTAAATTGGGCTTTTTTTTTTTAAAGCAAGTTGATCTGACTCGTGTTGGAAATTAAATACAAAGGTGAGTCGTCGGGATGCAGCCCCCCTCCCCCGACGAAACCTCCATAGAGCAAAGCCAAACCAAGGTCTGCTAGACAAACCCGCTGCTGTTAAGATTACACTTCTCCCTTGTCTCTTAAATACATTTCCTTGGGACCTGCATCATTTTCATTCGCGTTTCCTTTGGAATGCGCGTCTTCCGAAGAGACAGTCACATCCGGCTTGTTTTGTCTAAAATAGGGCAACGAGGGAAAGGAAAGAAAGCAGACTTTCCAAAACTTTCACAGGAGGCACAGAAAATCCAAAACTGCTTTAGATTAAGGAGATTCGCAGGAAAGGGCGCTAGGTGCGTGGGGGTCCATCCTTGGTTTAATCCTCCTGGGTCATGAGACCATCCACCCCAATGTTCTTGGGGGTAAGCAGCTCACGAAGAGCTTGGGTGAAACGGATCGACCACCATCCCTGTATTCTCGGGAAAGAATGGTTGGATAATATATGTATTAGACGGGTGATATTTCTTTCCAAATAGTGTATGAATCCAAGACGTCCGAATTTGGTCAAAGGGATAGACTTTTGGCATCCCGCTAAGTGTCTGCTCCCCGCAGATAGTTAGCCCGCCTACGGAGCAGACCATCCCCTTCCTCCGCCTTTCTTACCTACAGAAGAGTTTGTATTCCCAATTCCAAGATACCTGAGCCTTGTGCAACATTGCTTAAGGCGCGAGTCTCACCGACGTGAGCCTGGGAGGGAAAGCGCCGCTAATTAAATGTGAGGACAGGATAGACTTGATGGAAACGCGTGTTCGGATTCCAGAGAGAAACTTGACCACGGGTAGCTATGAAATGAATACCTCTTAGTCAAAATGCTGGGGTGGGTGGGTGGGAGAGGAGTGGGGGCTCCTATTGAAAGCAACCGTGCAGGGACTGACCTCTTATAGAACTTGTCAGTGCTGGCCCGTGTTCATTAAGCAACTTCCCAAGGTTGCCCGAGGGGGCAGGTGTGCGTGAAGACATGGGGGAGGCGTCCTGTTCTAGCCTTAGGTCCAGCCTTCACCCTTCAGACCGTGGTATCACCGCATCACTTTCAACAGCTTCATATTTTACACAATACCCCTCCTGCGTAACAGACATGCGTCACAAGACTTTGGTAAACTTATAAGGGACGGTCTCCCAAACGCCGGTCAAAGTTTTAGAAACCCCAAACTAATCAGAAGGAGAAAGGAGCCGGGATTGGGTTTTGGCATTTGCTTTGAAAGCGAAATGTCACCTTTCCTCCGAGTTTAGCGTTCCCTTCTAGCCACAAGCTCTTTAATCCCGGGCGCTGCAGATTCGGATCCATGCTCGAAAAAGTTTTCGAGGAATGCGTGGTTTGTCACATTTCCCCTGAAAGAAACCGTTTCGCACCGTTTGCTAGCACCCGCTTTCACGCGCTTGTTTTGGTGTTTCGAACCCACACCCCACACACCCCCGCCATAAACTAGTGTTCTCATAACTTTTATCTCCTCCCCATCCCTTTCTCCCAAAGTGAGAATAAAGCTAATGCTTTCGAAGAAGTGCCGGTGCACTTGAAGGCGCCGCGGCTGCTGTTCGCGCTCTGTAGCCGAGAGGAATAATCTTTCTCTCCCGCCCTCCCCCACCCCTTGTGACTATCGGGGAGATCCCGAGAAGCTATTCCGATTCCCTTGAACTTTGCTGGACTTCCAGACCTGGAGAGCTGAGCCTCGAGCTGAGCGAATGTTATGGGACCTCGTCGAACACCACCAAAATCCAGCTAATTTTAATTTCTCCACCCCCTTATTCGCAAAGTGTCTTCCACCCAGGGGTGTCAGCCAAAGGTCAACTCTAAGCAGCGGTTGGGTTCACTTCCCCATACATCCTAGAAGGGGCGGGGGGGAAGAGAGAGAAGGCCAGGTGAAATTCAAATCAGGCTTACCCTGAAATGCCTATAAATTTCAATCAGCATTATAGCTTAATATCAGCTATGCGCTCGGAAACCATTTATGACAATAACGTAAAACGGCGCCTCGGGCTGCTAGGTGAAGACCGTGTTGTAAATGCTTGTAAAAAGTTGTAAGGGTTTGTTTCCGCCATAATAATGGTTAAAACTTAGGGGGGTTGTCTTGGAGGGGAACTTTTGACATGAGATTTCAAATCAGCCCGCAATGCTAACCGGTGATCTCAAGAGCCTCCCGTGGCCTGCAGCTGCCTGTTTTATATAACGACGAGCCGTTGCAAACAGCAAATAGTTTTTAAGGTAAGACAAAACAACCGCTCGGCTCTCCTCGACGCGGATCGCAACAGCGGCAGCCGAGCTGCCAACCCGGCTTCAGGGTTGCGTATTTCGGAGTCCGTCACAGCCAGCAAATAGCGAGTTGAGATTTCACACGCCACCATAGTTTAACTCGGGGCTGCCTGACGCGAAACCACACGGGTTGGGGCAGGCTCTGTTCCGTAGCAAGACATACGCGCACGCTTACACGCACAAACCACCCACACTTCTACGAGGTACACGCACCCGGCCAGCTCGGAAGCACCATCTTCGCAATGGCCCGGCGTCCCACTTACCAAAACCGGAGTGTAGTAGGTTTTCGGCAAAAGCCTGCCGGTGGGATGGAGGAGTGAATAACTGATGGGAAAGTTGGACGAGGAATGTCCCCCCCCCCTTTTTTTTTTTTTTTAAAGAAGCTATGAGGAAATGAGAGCACAGCGCTGCCTTGCTCTTTCTGGCCGCCGCCGCCACCGGAACAATGATCTGAGAGTTAAGAGAGCAAGACCGTGCCAGATCTATAGACAGAGAGAGAAGGGAGCGGGAGTGGGAGAGACGGGGGAGATTAAACTCAGGGCCAAATCTCAGTTTCACATTCCCTCTAGCTAACCAGGGTTAATGCGTTAGAACGCAAGCTAGCGAAAGCGAAGACTGACAATAAAATAACACTTGTAGACAAAATATTTCCGAGCTCTCCGATATGTTGCGTGAATTTGTGGCGAGCTGGTTGGATTTTGTTAGGGGTTTATTTTTTACTTTTAATTTATTCCCTAAGAAAAAGAGAGAGAGAGAGAGAGAGAGACGCTGATTCGAATAGGCTGGCCAACCAACGGGGAAGGGGGAGAGCGCAAACCCTCCATGGGGCATGTGCGGGGTGGCTTTCCCGCGTTTGTACGTGCGTGGACCATCAACCTGTTGCCCAGGCTTTTTTTTTTTTTTAATGTCTTTCTTCTCAAGGAAAAGATCTCTAAACCGCTTTCTTTTGGAGAAAAAAGAATCACCTGGGAAAGTGAAGCGGAAGGTAAACAGCAGCTTAGTATGTGCAAATAAAGGATGCGGGTTGCCAGTAGTATTTAGAGCACGCAGGGATTGTAAACAAGGTCGGAAAGGAAAGAGGATCAACAATGGTGGAGCCGGATGTTTTTCTCGCCCACCTTTTGAACGAAATAAATCTGTCGGAGGCTGACCGGTCACGTGATCAACGGGATGTGGGGGGGGGGGAGTGTGAAAGCGCGCGCGCGCCTCTGCGTTTCATTCCGCTTTTCAAAAGTCACCAATCTTCCTTCGCCTTCCTCAGCGAAATAATATATTATAATGCTCGCCAGATTGCAGGGCTATAATCAATCTGTTAGGAGATGCACTTTAAAAAGGAAAAAAAAAAGCCCACTCCATTTTTCCCCCCATTTCTTCAACATGGTTATTTAAAGACGAGAAAGTGGTCTTTGAAGTTAAGATCCAATAACTCCTTACAAACCTTTTGCGTTACAAACCTCGCTTTAGCGCCTCTTTACACGTTTAGGAGGCGGAGAGAGAAGTTTCTAGGTTGCCAAATGGGAAAGCGAACGGTCGGAAAGGAGTGTGTTTTGTTTACTTGAGCAAAAAAATATATATAACAATCTAGAATTTCTAGAGAGTGTTTGATTATTTAACATAAAAGAAGAGGGGTGGGAAATAAGGAAGGGAGAACTGGGCATTCACCAGCCGTGGTTAAATCTTGTAAAGGAGAGTTGGGGAGTCGTGTCAGGGCCCCATTCACAATGCTGAAGGGCTACTCGGGGGAGGATGAGCGATTCCTGAGCCATTGAGGAACGTTTGGAGGAAGGAGGCCACTGGAATCGAGAATGAACGGTGTTCGAAGGGCTGAAAAAGTCAGGCTGCACTACTGCCCTATAACTGGCGGGACATCGCCCGCACCCCGCATTACACCCCAACCGAGAAGTACGAGAAACTGAAACAATCCCAAGAAACAGCTCCACGGCCAATGCCCTCTCAGGACTTCAGTGGATCAGTGTAGGCTGAAATCTAAGAGCTTGGCCTGACTTTGCGAGGCTGCTAAACATAGCCGTCCGTGGCGGGTAACCTGCAGGGCTATTTCCTGCTCCTAACAAAGACTAGAAAACAGGATTGCGTTACAGGCATACACAGGCCACACGTTAGCCCGTCAGAAGTACGTAAAACCTTTTTTCTGTCGTCATAATGGCCGTTTGTCGTTGTCAGTGTTTCCTTTTTTTTTTTTCTGAGGATCCCCCGCCCCCCCCCAAAAAAAAAAATCTCTTCGGTCAGGCTCTCTGAGCTGCTTTCTATAGTTCCCCATTGGGGAATGCCTGTCCTAGCTTCTCTTTTGCCATTCAAACGACCAGACGGACCCGGGTAAAGAGACACACCACGGGGGCCTGGTCGCCCTGCTTGGGGAGCAGTCGAGGCAAAATATTTCAGGTTGAGAGGGACGTCTCAACTTTCTCCCGCGCTTTTGCCATTCCAATGCCTTTGGGAAGCCTTTGGACGGGGCGCAAGACCCCAAACCTTTGCAAATACCGGTACTTGAAAGGGCCCGCGGTGAAAGATCGCTTCAAACTGCGGTAGGGTCGGGGATGGGAGGGGGCGGATGGAGAGGTGTGGTGTCGAGCCGAGGCAGTCTGGCAGACAAACCCAGAGCGAAGCCCCAAAGAAGAGATCCCTTCGGGCCTTGAATGGCTGGATCTTCTTTTAATGCCATAGAAATCATTGGCTAACCGAAGCGGGGGGGGGGGGACGTGAAGGCCGAACCAGCGTCGTCCTAACGAGCTGCTTGAGAACCGCGATGCTGCTGCTGCTGCTGTCATCGTAGGGAGCCTCTTCCCCCCCAGCCACCCACCCTCCCTCCATTCCCGTCACCCCGCCACTTGGCGTTGTTTGCTAGGAGTCCGCAAGCTTTGCTGAACCTTCTGCTGAGCCTTGATCTCACTTAAACCACCGCCGATATCAGGAAAACAAGCACGTGCAAGTATTCTCTCTTCAAACCCCCCCCCCCCGTTTCTCTTCCTCCCCCCCCCCAAACCCAACTGTTTCGGGAGCCACGCCAGCGGTTTGGCGATGATTTAGACTCTGTGCGGTTACCTTCTCCAGACAGTTTAGGAAGTGCTGAGTTATAAATATTCAACAGCACGTGGAAAAGCTCTGCCCAGGGGTGGGAGATGCGCATGCGCGGCGCACTCGAACCTCTAGCCCCCGGGTCCTGTGTGCGCGTACTTAAAAGCGAGGCGACCTGGCTGCTCGGTGCCACTGGCGAAGGCTGGCAGATCCTCGGCGCGGCCAAAAGAAAAAAGAAGGGAAAAAGGAGAGTGACGCTTCTGAGCATGCGGTCTTATCTTGTTTTCCAAAGAATGCTTCCTTATAACGGGAAAAGGAAAGCCTCTTGGCCTTCCCAGATTTCTTTTGTTTTCCTTTCGGTTCCTTTATTGGCCAATCTGGAAAAATCAGCAGACGGCTTTGCAAAAAAAAAAAAAAAAGACAGTCGGGGTTGTTGGTTTTTTTTATTATTATTATTCCCTTGCTGTTTCGTTTCATGCCATTTATTTTATTTTTATTTTTATTTTTTCTGTAGCCATCCCTTTCGGCTCCATAAACACACATGAACGGCGAGCCCTCCGCTTTCCCGCACGCGCGCGTCCCCGGGAAACAACGGGAAACCGGAGGGACTTGCGCTAAAAATAAAAAAAGGTTTCTAGAAATTCGATGGAAGAAAAAGGTGGTTTAAATGTAAACAGTCGAGGTGTGTGGGTGTGCAGTACCATCCTTCCTGCAACGTACTGATAGCAGTTGTTTACTACAGGCCCTAACATTAAATACACGGTAAGCCCTAGAAGAGATTCATAGCAAACACACGCCGAAGATTCGCACCGATACAAGTGCGGCTTCCAAGGACTTGATTTTGTTGATCCGAGCTTAGCAAACTTGCCATTTCTGTGAATTTCGGATAGGTTTGGGTTGCTCCTGCTGTTTCACAAGTGAGAATTGCCATATACACAAAGATCTGTGCCTTTCCTGATTCTCCTATAAGATATCTGCATAAAACGTATGTTTTTGTACACATATATTGCAATTAACTTGATTTACTATTATTCAAAAGCCCCTTTTCCAATAGGACCGTCATCTGGAAACTTCATGCTATTTTATTTTAGCATTCTAAAACTGAAATGTTACCAATTGATGACAGCTTCCAGCTGCATGGTAAAAATAGCCCTCTGGTTTCACATGATCGTGTTTCTTATTAAGCAAAGATGCAGCAGATCTGAATTACAGAACCTAGGAGAAAGAGACAGACTTAACACTGATTTTATCACATCAAAGGGTTGCAGTTTTATATATATATATATGCATGTAAATGTGCACACACATGCATAGGCACGTTCAACAATAGAGAAGGCTCAATTATGATAATTTACTTTATCTTGGTATCTTCAAGCATACCTAGAGTTAAAAATGGGTGCAAACTAAATGGCACCCATTGTGTCTGGGACAGACAGATTTGGAATGAGAAACAAAAATGGGAAGGGAAAATACAAAATATACACACACACACAAACACACACACACAAATGTAAAAGCTTCTTAGAAAAGAACATGTAATTGCAGAATTGAGTATTAATTGTAAGTTTGTGATCAAGAATGTGCTGACTCATGTATTATCTGCATATTTTTAAATGTATTATTGTATTGCAAAAAAGATAATAATCGTGTGTTTGTGCATACATGCATGCACAAACACAAAATAAGAGCATGAGGTGATATAGGAAATCTGTCAGAATAAATCATGAGTTATTATGGTTGCCTTCTTTAAATCAGTGAGTGGTCTTGTTCCCACAAAAATCCTTTCCTTATAACTGACCAGGATTGTTTTTGCTAGCCAGGCCTAAATCCACATTGTTTGATGGCTTCATTGCCTTATCTTCTGTATTGCCCACCTTGAAGATGCTGGAGCTTCCCTCTTACTTTGCCTACCCCTTTGTTGCCATAAAGGAAGGTCTCCAGACCTTCACTTGTTACCTCTTCAATGCAGGTTATATCTTTTCAACTCTGTATAAAAATACTGGTGTGGTGGGGGGAGGTTCGTGCATATATACACACACCCATTCGCATGGCTAAGTGAGAACAAATTTGCAAAATAAGTAAAGTCATAATCCTGTATGCTGTGGATATATATGAATAGGTACATTATTTCAGGTGAACAAGATGTGACGAAAAAGTTCTGTTCACTGGCATTAAAATGCTTTACTTTCTTCTAAAAGGCACCAACTGTTGTACCAATACTAGAAATCCCTCCTTAATTTGCATCGTTTAGCAGTTTGCTTCAAAATTGATGGTTCCTGTTTCGTTTCCATTTCCCCCTGACCCTTTTCTTTTTCCTTTTCAACTAGGAATCAGCAAAGCCTCTGACATGAATTCTTTTATATCCAAATATTACGCAGTTATTCAAGAATAAATTTGCTGAGATGCAGTGGGGGGACGGAGCAAATATTCAGTGAGATTTCCACGAAAATTCAAAATGCAATTTCATTTTTCCACCGTCGAGTGAAATCCTAACGGGAAATCACTTTTTCACATTATTTTTAGGATCCAGGTGTGAAATGCTCACGAAGACAGAACAAAATCTTACAAACTTCTTGTTAAAGCTGGGGGGAAAAAGTTAGCTGTTCCTAATTTGATAACGTCTACAATTTTCAATATTCCAGCATGTTTTAGCCATCAAATAGGACGGAGTGGGTTTGGTGGTCTTTTTTTTTTTGAAAACCTTAAAAAGGATAGTTTGAAATCTACTCTAAAAATCACATTAACTATGAATACTTTTCTAGGGTTTTTATCCGTTTTTAACCAATTTAGGTATTTTTGACGTTAGTTCATTTGTTTTCTATAGACAAAGGGTCCGGTTTTTTTTTTTTTTTTTTTTAAAGGGTGGGAGGAAGGCTTTGATAGCATTGCGGAAATGTAATTCGGTACTGAAATTTTATGATCCAGGTGTTTTCGAAACTCAGAGTCCGATGGCTTCCTTGCTCTGTGCCAACAAGTACGGTTTTCTAAACTCTGAGTGGTGATCCCACACACCTTTAAAAAAAAAAAAGGAACTGCATCCTGTTTGGGATCACCCAGAAAAACCAACGCAGTTACGGTTGTATCCAGACCCCTTTGCAAGAAATCTGGGTGGTGGTCGAAGACTTTCCCTTGCTTGAGAAACCCCCGTCCTGTCCTTGGCAGAAGGTGGGAAGGCTACACACAGCAAAGCAGCAGCAGCGAAGGCGTCTGAGCTGCAGGCGACGGCCTTCCTAATCCAAAGACGCGACTCCGCGCGCCCCAGCAGCTCGCTTGTGCATTGTCTGAGTGAGTTTCCCGCTAAACAGACGCTAGCAATTCATATTTCTCAAGCGGCGTCCCCCCGTCTTTCTAGACCTAATAGCCCATGAAGAAAAGTGTGAAAAAATACATCTCGCAAAGCCATTAAAAGTACCCGCCCAATGACAGACGGTTTGCAGAAGTTTAAATGGCCGTTTAATGCAAACTCTCGATAGCACATCCTTATACCCCGAGCCTTTAAAAGAAGGATGGGGAGGAAGAAGAAAAGAGGAAGGTCCTGATTTCTTACATCAAGCAAAGTTAATTAAGCATTCATATAAGGAACAACAGTGTCTTATTTTATACAATAAAGTGGTGTGTGTGTGTTTGTAAACACAGATGCATGTAAGTATACACACATGCCTGTATGCATAAATATCAAAACGTACCTGTTCAGATCTAAATACATAAAGCTGCCATGTAATGTTCCACATGCTGTACTTTCTTCCCCGATCTCTGAATTGTATAGTATAGTAGAATGGCTAACTGCAGATTTTGAGAAACCTGTTTATCCAGTTGATTAAAAAATGTATTTTAAAACATACACACACAAAAGCACACAAACCTTAAATTGAATGTAGTGGAAACCCAGTTCTAATCAACTGGCTAAAATACTCTTATGAGTACTCATAAAATTCAGATAAAACCATTGTTCCTGAACCCACACCACATGGAAGAAAAAGACTGAGGAGTACACAGCTCCCCCCCCCCAAAAAAAGGTTGCATTCCTCTTTTATTAAATGCTACCTAAGCATGAGTCAATCAATCCTTAAAAAAAAAAATCTAGGTGTGTAGTCAGAGTAGGGATAGGGAGGAGTTTACGATCTCCACTACCCCCTTTTTTTAAAAAAAAACAAAACATAATTATTTCCCTTGAAAAAGAAAAACACCTTTTTCACACCTGTACAA
The DNA here is from genome assembly GCA_017656035.1 of Myanophis thanlyinensis. Classification (NCBI taxonomy): domain Eukaryota; kingdom Metazoa; phylum Chordata; class Lepidosauria; order Squamata; family Homalopsidae; genus Myanophis; species Myanophis thanlyinensis. Next base: position 25,894 of record JAEANM010001258.1, read on the forward strand.
AAAACGACTATGTTTAAAACAAAGTGAAAAGGCCAAAACGCTAAATGTTGTCAGTAGGTTGCATTTCTTTAGAGTTCCGTTGATTCTCAATGTGTCTTTCGGGAGCTGTTCTCTCTGTGTTTTTGCCTGTATGGTAGGTTCTGTCTCTCGAAGGAACTTTGTTCAGTTACTGTAGACCTTACAAGGTGGCGCTCTTCACGTTGAAAGACTAAAATGCTGAAAGACTAAATGAGTTTATGGCCAGAATAGCATTTTTTAGAAAGCATACTTAAAAACAGACAGACAGACAGACACAGACAAGAGAACTAACTTTGCCAGCTTGCTATCTGATCTTTGCTATTGAAAAAAAATGGCAGGAGTGTGTTTGTCTGCATGTGTGTGTGTGTAAATATAATAAATGTGTGTTTATACACACACATACACACACATTTCTCCTGTCTGCACTTTATTTCTTCTGTGCAGGCCTATCTTGTCTGAATGAAGAATGCAAGCCCATTTCTGTTCAAAAGTAAACCTTATTGCATTTAGAAGAACTATTTTCAGGATATTGTACACAGGATTGCAGCTTTAAACATTCAAGCAAGAGTAAACACAGCATCTCCTTCCCCTAATGACATTTATTTTCAAACAAGCACAATGAATACCCCATTACAGTACTGTATTGCAAATAGTTAACTGATAAAGGCATTAAGCATTGGAAACAATGAACGAATCCATACCAAGATGTTTGCCCATCCCAAATCTTTCTCACTCTAGAAGTTAGAACTGATTGATTGAACTTAAAAATACCTATCACGCATGCTTACACACACACACACACACAAACACACATATATACCTCCTTGAACTATGAAGAGGTCACCAGATGTAATTCACTCTGTGACATGATAGCCGACACACAGAGAGTTTTAGCCAAGCTTGTGATCTGTGTTGTCTTGTTGAAATGTTGTCTGCTTAATGGGGCGATCATGCAAGCTACATCGAGGAACAAAGCCTAGCAGTTTCTACAAGCATCACTAAGTTAAGAGAAGCACCACAGCTTGCAAATCTATCAAACTAAATTGCAAAGAGAAGCAATCTGGTTTAAAAAAAAAAAAGAATTGTGCCACAGTCATTATGCACGACTAATATTGATACACAAAGACATAATTTTTTTTTGCTGCATTACTGCCAGCCAATAGAACAGATTTCTTAACTAAATTGGGGACAAAAGAGATGAAGTACATAAACTCCAATCAGCCTTCCTTAGATCAGTTTGTTTTTGTTATCATTTCTGTAAGAAGCTCTTAAGGTTGCCATAATGATGGAAGGGATTTTTAAAAAAGGCTTCATTTGGATGATTCCAAAATGTTGATGTGGTTTGAGGGGTTAGAAATGGTGAAGGGGTGAAGAAATCATTACAAAGGAAAGACAAGATGTCACTTGTGGCCATCTTTCAAATTATTTCAAATAAATTGTAGTCAAAGCCTCTACAGTGTTTTGTTTTAATTTTAATCCTCATATAAATTATTTCAATCCTTATTGACTGCAGTAGTTTGGTACTATAATTCCCTGGTCACGCATAGATTCTAGAGGCAAGTTCTTTCTCTTCCTTTTTTTTTTCTCCAGATGAAATTTTCTTCTGTTAATATTGGTAGGATAAATTCAATCAATAATAATATACTCTATGCTTATGATAGGCCAGTTAAATTATACTGCAAATGAAAACTTTTGCTCCATATGTTTTAATATAATAGTAATTACACAGTACTATCATGCCAACGGGGACACTATGCATGCATTTATCACATTTATATCAAAGTTGCTGCTTTCTTGATGACACAGTGGAAGAACGGGGGTGGGGGACCAGGAGGAGGGGAGAGGGGTGACTCTAAAGTTAACTGCCTAAAAATCTAAGTTGCAGCACCCCAACCAAAGCAATAAGGATGCCTACCACAAATTACAGGATTTCAGAATCTTTAATAATGTACGAAATGTTACCAAACAGTTCTGTAAACTAAATTGTACATACCAATTCTTCTAGCCATAAATATTGAATATCTGTAACATGTATAACCAGACCTTTACATGCGGATAAATATGGAATTCGGGAAATATATACAATATGTGGTTGTATTTGCCAAAAGCAATGGACAGGTTATAGCTTATAGCTTTTTTTTTTCCTTTCTTTTTTTTTTAATATCACTTTACATACACAAATGTAACAGTTTGACACGCAGATCCAGGCTTGCACTATACGAATTATTTTGACAGGACATGTAACAACATTTTACTGCACTACTTAGACTGGACTTTGGAACGAAATGCTTGCACTTTATACAAAAGAAAAAGCACACCAATAATATTCTGTTAGGTTGACGTTCAGACTGTAATAATACAAAGTAATTCACATTTTGGTACACATTTACTAGAACATCCTTGCCATTCAGTACAAATAGTTGATCTTCTACCAACCCCCCTTCCAGCCTCCTCCCTTTCCCCTCCCCCCTCCCCAGTATATGCAAAGACCACCGTTTCACATATTCCCCCTTATTTCAACTTGTGGCAGAACTATTTACAAAATCAAACAGTACATTGTAAGCTAGTATTTCCGTATTTACAGAGAACAGGAGGCAGCTGCCCAGAGAAACATGCCGTTGTGAGAGCTCCAGTCAGTGGTTCCCATCTAAAAAAGGCCTCCATATGAACAAGATGGCACCACAAACCGGCCATTCTCTCATACACAACAGAACCTTTTGGGCTTTGCTCTCCTATAGCTTTTGGCCCCGGAACCAAAGCAAAACAGCAGAAGAGGAACCAGAGAGGAAAAGAAACCAGACCTCCCCCCTCGAGGGAGGGAGGGATCGAGAGAGAGAGAATTCTTGATTTGGTTCACTCCTGGATCTATGGCAGCATTTAGATAGATTTCTTTATTTATTTATATAAAAAACAAACAAACACAACACACACAACCCCCCAAAAAAGATTCATCAATTTCAAAGTGTTCGTTATTATTATTAT
>JAEANM010001259.1:0-28884 GCA_017656035.1 Myanophis thanlyinensis
TTCTGTGCTTGGTGATGTTTAATCCTGTGGCCACGCCCACAGAACTGGTAATAAAAAAAATTGAATTTCACCACTGGTCTGAATGTCATTTGTGGACACTGAAAACTGTCATTTGTGGACACTTGAAAACTGGCTGGTTTTCCTCTATCAAAGATCGTTTATTACCTATTGTACTCAACTTTTGGGGGGAAGAGGTTCCTAAATCTATTCTGTTCCAACAAACATTTGTCATTCAAAGGATTCATATATTACATATATTATATTTCTTTATTTTGCTTTTATCAGATCTATGATTGCACCTTAAAATTCCTCCATTGGCTGTAAATTATCTTGTAATTTCTTTCATCTTATTTCAAAAGCTCTTGTTTGTTTATTGAGACATTTTTCCTTATCTTTCCTTTATGCTGAAAGTATGTATTCAGTTATCATGCATCCTTCTTGTTGCCCAAGGCTTTCATCTACTCTTTTCCTGCTTATCATGACATGTTTGATTGAAAGCCACAATGTTTTCCTCTTTGAAATTCTTCCAAATGAGATCAAAAGATATGACATTGTTTTTCAGGTTGTGCACCTCTCTTGTGAAACACTTCCTTTTGAAAATGTGTATAAACCTTCCCCTACAGGGTGATCCACATAGAATGTGAGACCTTCTAACTTCACAATATCTCCTCCCCCACCTCCAGAAGTTGGAAGGTCTGATTGCCCTTTTTTAAAAAACTGGTAGTCCCATGGTCTTCTTTTGTTGTCCTAAACACAGGAGAATGGAGGTGGAAAGCAGGTTAGTGAGGGAAATGTGGTTGCTCTGGGATGGAGTGGGAGTGAGGATTTTGCATTATGATTGTTCGTAAGTAAGTAAAAGAGGAATGGAAAAATCTCTATCTGTAGATCAGCATTTTTAAGTCTAGGCAAGTTTAAGTTGTGCAAACTTCGTGCTGCCTGGGGAATTTTGGGAATTGAAGTCCATGCATCCTAAAGTTGCCAAAGTTGAAAAGCATGGGTCTACACTACAGTTTAAGATTTTCCATTCCTGTTTTATTTAGAGTTTGGTGCAATTAAATAAATCAGGTGGTTTCTTTAATAAATAGTGATTAAAGTGTTATGAAATATTACTGGACTTGTTGTGAGAAACTGAAATTAAAAGTTGATCTGGAGCTTTGATGATTACATACGGGATTATGGAAATAATGTAGACAAATGTTAAACTTAGAATAAGAGTTTGATATTATTTTTTTTTACTTATATCTGTACCTAAAAAAGTTGGAAGTCATGTTTTTCAGTTTTCCTTCTTTTCCTCTTTCTTTTTTACACTTTCACCTTTTTTCTTTCCTGAGCCTTTTTTTTCAGATCTTTTTTATTTGTTTATCTCTTAGCTTTGTATTTTTTTTATGTATGAAGGATCAAAGACTCAGCCATTATAATTCTACATTCCTTATTTACAGAAATCATATCAAAATTTAGAATGAAACTGGGAACCATCTCATATAAGGCAGGCACTGAGTCCCTTCTAACCAAAAATTGTTTATTGATAGAAGAGAATATTTGAATATTATTACAGATTGTAATGTTAGAGAAACTAAATTGATGTTAAATTTAATAACAGCAGCTAGACTTTTGGTGGCACAGTACTGGAAGAAAGAAGATATGCCTACTATTGAAGAATGGACTTTAAAGGTTATGAACTTGGCAGAGATGGCAAAAATTTCAGCATATTTGAAGGACCATTCGAATGAAAGATTCGTGGAGGACTGGAGGAGATGGATTGACTATATTCAACGGAAATATCAGATGAAGAATATGAAAATAGCTTTTGAATGAAGGGGACTTATTGCTTCCTATTTAGATTTGAAATCAACATGGGGAATTGGATGGATAATTAGTTGGTTTCAATATAGGTCGGGAAAGTACGATACTTACTACATGTTCTGGGAAGTGTGGGGAGGGGAAGGGGTAAGAAAAATAGAGATAATTATTGGAGTAAGGTTTCTGGTATTTTGATTATTTTTACGAAAAGGGGTGGGGGAGGGATGGGGTAAACTGTATGTTAAAGTGATGATTCTTTTAGTTTTATTTTCATATACTAATGGCTTACACTGTCAGTGTTGATCAGTTGCTTCACAAGAAGTATTTTGATTGGTGCCGGGTCTCTACAGCCTCAGGCAGAGAAGAGCTATTCTGCACCTATCCCTCAAATGTTCTTTAAAATACAGTTTCCCAGCAGTCCTTTAGGAACCTCCAACCTAAAATGAATCCTCTTTACCTGGAGCTTCAAAATTTGCTGTTTGCTAGGAAGATGTGTAGCTAAAAGTTAGTCTACATCTGATTTGGGGATATTTCTTCATAACCAAACAAAAGTATATTTTCTGTGCAGTTCACACCCCCTTGTTTGCTGGATTTGGATGTCACAAAGCAAAGCCCACATTTTGTAATTAACCCCCATGCCTGTTTTTGTTGGCAGTGCTGCAGGAGGCTGAGTGCTGTCACACCCCTGGCCATGCCCACCCTGGCCATGCCCATAGCCCTCTGAGATCAGCACAACCCTGATGCGGCCCTCAATGAAATTGAGTTTGACACCCCTGTTCTAGCCTTTAAATTATTCTCATCTGGATTTCACCTTTGCTGTCACCAAGTTGCTTCTTTCAGGCTCAGAATATATTATTATAAATTTTCTTAAATCAATCTTTATGAAAAAAAATTCTTTTCTAATTGCTTTATTTCAGTTAAAATATGTAGTATCTTTTCAAATTGTTATTGATTGGTTTTATAGTGTGTGTATAGGTGTGCATGTATGTTTATGAATGATCTTTTTTCTTTCATAGTTCAGGAGGTATCCAGTACCATTAACAAATAAATAAAAGAAATGAAAATGTAGGGAATCAGTATCCTTCCAAATACTTCAGTGAGAAGATAAATGGCTTTTGTCTTAGAGTGTTTCTGATATTTACAGTTAATTTAAGTTAAACAGTATTTGCAATGTAGATAATATCATTTCTTTCTTCACTTCGTGACAGTCTTGAGATCCTTATTCTGCTCAGTGCTTACATTTTCTTACAGCACTTTTCTTTTCCATTAATTATTAAAAGAATAGCACTGCATAAAATATTGATCACTTGACATTCATTTCAGAACTATACAGAGAGCAAAAAGGTAATACAAGTCTTTTCAAGAGCTCTCCTCTGTTTTTGTAGTATATTAACAGACTTAAAATGTTTATTTTGCTATCTTGGTATTTTAACATTTTCAAGCACAACAGCTATTCAGGTTAATACTTTTCTAACAGATATATTTCTTACTACAATTAGCATTTTACAAGTTAAAATTTGCAAATGTCTTAAAATGAGACAGTTTGAATGGCAGTTGGTGTCCCAGAAACATGCAGACTAAATTATTGACAAGAGTAGTGAGAATCTAGTTTTCCACATGGAAATTATAAAAGTGCTGTTCTTTTTCTCTCTGTAGCTATTTCAATTGCAAGACTTAAATAGCCTACTCTAGAAAGTGCAGCAAACCCTAGAGGGAAAGTCATATAGCACAATAATCTAATATTTAAAATAAATATCTTGAGTCAAACTCAGTTCTTGTGGCTACAGAGACTTCACAGACTTGTTTTCTTGGCAATAACATAGATGCAGTTTGCCGAGTTGTTGTTTTTTGTTATGTTCTTTTTTTTTCAATTCCAGTCTCATCTATAGCTAAAATATACGATACATAAGCAATATCTTATGTATCTCTCACTGGTATAACAACATTAATGGTTTTGTAATTTCTTACAGCATTGGTAAGAAGTTGTAAGGCCAAAGAAAAAGAGAGAGAAGCCATTCTTGACATATGTTATAACATCTCTTTGCTATTAAAAACTCTCATTCCCATAACCTTTAATAGGGTGAAATGCTGTATCACAAGACACCATTCTATAAGTGTCTATTTGAGTATGTCAAGTGGGCACTTATAGAATGCATCCCAAATCCAAGATTCATGACTCATGGAATTTAAATTGGGCAAACTTTATAAAATGTGCAACCGCAAGAGTTTATGATAAAATACAGAATGTTATAATGCCTGGTATATGTAGCTGTATATCACTAACAGGATATAAGTAATTTTAATTATATGTACTTGTTTGTGTATTTTATGAGGCATATTCTGTCATTTTTTAAAAATAGCTTCTGGCAATGACAAGAGCTGTGCAGTGCAATGAGATAAAGGAGAATTGAAGAGAAATCAAATCTGACAACAATATTTGATTGAACTAAAGACTAAACTATCAGAAATGAAAGGAAAAAAATATAAAGTTGGTTTATTTGATCAGAGCTAAAATAAAACATTCCCCACCCACCCCTTAATGTTCTGGCAACCCATTCTGCAGATTTTTCAGAAGCAGGATTGAAAAGATGATAGGGGATGGGATATGGGATGAAGATTTCTGTTTAACCTTATAGGTAATGAATAATTATTAAATTTATTTATAATTATTGTGATGAAGGTAGGAAGTCACTTGAAGTAATATAACATAATTTCCTGTATTATTATTTATTTATGTTTGTATTAGTTTTTATTATTATAATTACATTTCTTAATAAAATAATAAAAATAATAATATTTAAAAAGAGCTATAAATAAGTGCTTCATGTACATTTAAACACTTATTTTGTCTTGGTTTGCAAACCATTACAAATGCCAAATTTGTGACACTATGCATATGCATATATGTGTATGTGTGTGACACATGGATAATTTGTGGATAACCATGTTATATGTATGTTTATATAGGAACAAAACATTCTGTTTTCCAGAGACATCCAGTACCATAATTTTGGAACAGAATGATTTTCCTTGATCTTTTTACGGAGTGTGCCAAACTCTAATCCAGCACTTTCTCTACTTGCCAGCATCTAGCCATACATTTAATAAGATAAGAGAAAAAAATTGCTTCTTTACTTTGAGCATAACACCCATAAAGAATGGGGAAATGTATTTATGACCAAAGTGAAAATAGTAATTTAATAAAAGCTTTCTTTGTGGTCATTGAAATGCACTTTAACATTTCTGTAAATATATCATGCAGTGGTAGCAAGATTATACAGGCATATGGATGCATAAGAACATAAAAAGTTTTCTTACATCAATTTACTTTTTCTGAGTATCTCTTCTTTACAGTTGCATGACAGCTATTCCCTATAGAATATAAAAACATGAAGCTCTTAAAATGTCACTTTAAATGAAAATCAGTATGTTTCAATTGACTCATTTATTTATATTCTTGATGTAATTTTCAAAAGTGAGCTGACAGTTAAGCTGTGCATTTCTTTTCCATCAAGGAAGTAACTGATTGGACTTTATTCAATAGCAAGTGGATATTTTTGCTACGCATAGCTTTTTTTAAAAAATGATTTGGACTACATGTAGGGTAGGGATATTATTTATTATTTCATAACAGTTCAAGAAATCTACAAAACTCTTTTCTGTACAGTTGGTATTCCTTTCATTTCTCTATTTTTGCACTCCATTTCAGTACTACTGTTGTTCATCTTATTTATCTTATTTTATTGTTACTTTTAAAAAATCTATTAAAATTTTAAAATGAGATATTGTATAAGTCTGTGATGATAAAAATGAAATTAGAAGCTCATAAAGAAAATAAAATGTAAAGATAAGACAGAGGCAATCATAATGCATCAGCTGTTATTTATTTATTTACTGAGCGTAATTCTTTATGAAGTACCATATTTTTTGAACTATAAGACACACTAGACCATAAGACACCTAGGTTTAGATGAGGAAAACAAGAAAAAATAGTTTTTTGCCTCTGCGTGTCCTGTTTTCGGCCTCCCCAACCCCCAGAAGCACTCTGTAGACCAAAAATGAGCTCATTTTTAGACTCCGGAGATGTAGGTGGGTCCTGTTTTTGCCCTCCCCAGTATCCAGAAGCGCTTTGCAGGCCAAAAACAGGTCTGGTTTTGGCCTGCAGAGTGCTTCTGGCCATCAGGATGGGCAAAAACAGGACCCGCGGAGGATTCGGGAGGCCAAAAGCAGGCCTGTATTTGCTCTATAAGAAACACAATCATTTCCACCCTCTTACGGGGAGTAGGAGGGGGAAAGTGTGTCTTATAGTCCAAAAAATACAGTAATTTATTTATGATTTTAATTCATATAGTCTCCCATTTCAAATATATGACTTTGGGAATTTATAACAATTCAAAACTAAACAAAAACATACAGTATAAAAACCTATCCTAATGGATTGTTTTCATACAGACAGACATCTTTTTAAAGTAAAAGTATAACTACAAATATAGAGTCTTTAGTGGTCTCTGAGGTTGGTTGTTTATTTGTAGATGTTCTGTTACCAGTCTAGGTAGCGTCTTCAGTACTGGAGTTGTAGATGCTACCAATTCTGGTAACAATGATCTGTAAACAACAACTGAGCTCAGAGAACACCAAGAACTCCACACTTCAATCCTGAGTACATACTGTATATTCTCTTCTAAACACAGATGTGGTTTTGTATCTCCAAGGTAAGTAGTTCATATAATTAAAATAGCAAAATATACTCTCCAACTAGATAAACAATATTTGCTTGGATTTTGCCAGTTTGGTTTTTCTCCCCCTGTACGTTCTCTTTGTGATGTTTAGTTATAATTGCATGCATAGATAAAACATGAAAATAATTTATGAATAATTTAGGGTGTTAACATTACTTTAAAGTTTTGTTTTCTTCTTTTGGTTTTTCAGTTTGAGTATCTTGTTTTTAGACTTTTAAAAGTTGATGGACTAGGATGTTATATTATTTAAAAGTTTTATTTTCTGCTTTTGTCTTTTCAGTTTGAGTATCTTGCTTTTACACTTTTAAGAGTTGATGGACTAGAAATGCAAATACATAAAAACCTAATACAGATAGTGAATTCATCTAATACTAAGAAGGTCGTTAAACCAGCCCCCTTCTAAGCTCTGTGTACCTTGAAATAAAGTTGCAGATAAGCAGGATTAGGAAAACGTTTGAAACTTCTTTGCCACATTTAAAAAAAATTAATTGTAATATTATTGTACGGAAGTAAGATTAACTATATTCAAGCTTGAGAAAAATCCAGTGTCTGTCTACTCTGATTTTTTGATATTCTGCCTAAATCCTGTTTGAAGAGACGAGACTGAGAGTATGTTGGTCATGGTGGGAATATAGAAGACTATGAAACATTATTATTGTGTTCTGATTTTAATTAACATGGAAATATGTTTATTAATAAGAGTAGATGCTGTCATTTGTATTCATATGTATATTGCATTTTAGGTGTGTGATGTTTCTTTGATCTTAATGAAAACTTTGTAAAGCAGTCCTATTCAATTATGGAATGCAAACTCTTGATGTGTTTCAAATTGCAATGAAACATGATTAAGGAGGGGGCTACATCTCTCTCCAGATAAGTAATTAACTGTTAAAAACGTCTTTCACATATAGCTGTCATTGGGTAGAGATATTTTATACTGTACAATGAACTATTGAGCATAATATAATAGCAAGTGTAATGTTTAATGACTCATTAGGCAACAAACCCCTTTGTAAGATAAATGTAATATGAAGATTGACACTCTGTTCTATCTGGCAAAAATAAAGTATTTTGTTCTCAGGATAATCTGTTACTTTTGTATGTCTTACTATCTAGTTGTAAAATTGTAGTGCGAGCAGGCTAAATATTCATTGTATATTCTGCTGGTCCATTTGTAAAAATGTGCTATGTAACAGCTATAACTGAAATTGATGATTAAGTAAGAACTATTTCCCCTGTAATGTTGGTACTACATTCTGGAGCACTGCAGAGTTTATCACAATATTTTTATGGCTGTAAGTGTCTCTTGATAGGAAGGCAATAAGCAGAAATCACCTTACTTTCCCTGGCCTACAATTTGTTCAGGTTCATCCCACCAGTGCCTGATGAGCAGTTTGAGCTATAGTCTCTTTATATGTGTATTAGTGCAGACATTATTATGCTAATACAGTCCTACCTTAGGTTGTTTTTGCGCTGGTGGTAAAAACATTAGAGGTTGCTTTCCTTATTTTTAATAAATATAAAAATATTATTAATATATTGCAAATCCTTGTATTAAATACAACATGTATTTAATTACAACCTATGCCAATGATTATTACTAAAAACTAAAATCTTATATAATTAAAGGATATTTTTTAGAAACAGAGAGCAAACTGTGTGTTTAATGATATATTTCTTTAATTTGAAATTACTATTTTCAGGTACAACTGAAAACCAGCTTTTCAAGTCAGTACATAATTCGTACCCAGCCCACAAATGCATGCCTATCCACACTTGAATGTGCAGCTATTGCCCTAGCCATTGTGGAAAAAAATGATGCAATTAAAGAGGTAGGTAATTTTAAAGTCATGTATTCCAGTAATGGAATAACCAAATGCAAGCTATGCTTGTTTAAAAAAAAAAAAGCTGTTTTACTGACCATGGTTCAAATTTTTCACTCTATCTTTTCTTAAATCTTCCTAATTAAGTGCTGTAATACATTAAGCTTAGAAAACCTGGCAGGAAGAAATATCATTCTCCTAATTTTCTTTTTTCTACCCCACCTATTCTTACCTTAATCTTGCCACTCCTTTTCATATGCATCATCCCACCTCTTTGATAGACCTTCTGGAAAGCTTCTTTTTCAACATTACGTACTACTGGTCCAATATGGCACAAAGTATGTGTAAAATCAATTTCCTTGGTTTTCACTGTCATTTTGTTAGCTAAATAAGGTTGTGTGTGGGGGGGTGACTAATGAAGTAAAGGAAAATTTGGAAATATTTCAAAGAAAGAGTCAATGATGTGTCTTTATACCAAGCATATGAGATTAATAAGACACTTGATTTGTTGCTTTTGTTGCATAACTTTCTTTGCATTTTTTTTCTGCAATTATCAAAGTTATGGTGGCACTGGACCGTGGCACCCAAGTTATGGTGACAAATGGACTATGTCCAGTTTCTGAATAAACAAAAATTGCAGCACCCCCCCACAATCACATGACTGTGGTCTGGGCACTTGGGAGCTCACCTCATAACTACATTACAGGGAACTGTGGTCCCATGGTTGCCCTTTATGACCTTTCCTGCTGATTTCCCACAAGCTAAGTCAATGGGGAAGCAGGTGGGGAAACTCGCAGGTCATTCCAGTAAATCACTTCCACCTGCAACACCACTCTGCTCATGGCCTCCATCAGATCTCCCAACACCTCCCCAGCTGGCCCTCGTACTGCTTCCGCTGCCAGTCCACGGCACACCCATATCTGGGACCAACATCACTTCCCCCTGTAAGTCTCCATGTATCTTGGGCATGATAGCAACTGGGACTGGTAAGATTGCCATCAATAAGTGATACAATCAATAAGTGATACAATCATGTGATGTCACATTTTACAACTGCATTACTTAACAATGGAAATTTCCATCCCAGTTGCCATTATAACTTGAGAGATCTTGAATTTTCACCTCTTAATCCAACTAATGTGGATGTGCAAGGTTTGAAAAAAATACAGAAATATGTGTTAAAGGAAAGCTATTGCTTCATTAAATACATTGCATAGCTATCTTTTGATCATATATATGTGGGATTTTGTTGAGTTCAGTTTAGTAGAAGTGCATTTTTTTTCTCCATGTAGCCTACAGCATTAGTTTAAGGTTGGCAGATTTCTGCAGCTAAATGAATCTCCAGTTGAGCAGATATAAGAGAGAAAGAAAGCAAGTATAAGATTTACAACCATGTAACAACAACCTAATCTTGTTTCTTTATTCAGAAATATGTCCCTCTCACTTACTAAGGCTTCCAAAAATTGTATTTGAAGTTGCAGTGTCCTTCTGTGTGTCCTTTGCTTTTTAACCACCCTTTTCTTTCATATTTTTCCTTCTCTGTTATTTTAGTGTCATTAATCCCTCTCCTAATTCAAAGCTGTGACTGCAATTCCTTGTGTAACTGCTGCTCAACCAACAATTATGACAAGACTCAGAAACTAGTCCTCTCATGATATATGTGTAAAGGGAATTTGTGAGTAGAAATAAATAAAGGGGGAGAGGAATGTATAGTCTTCCTTTACCATGAGATAAGAAAATCAATATGTGAACTTTGTAAAGGAATATTTTTGAATATTTGATAGAGTTGCAATTTACATACCACATGTAGATTGGGATATTTGTTCCTTTACTCAGCCATGCTCAGTTTTGAGTAAAAGCAACATCGACTGTTCTGAATGTCTAAAGTCTTCTTTTCAAAGAATACTAGAGGATTCTTGATACGAGGAAGACATTTGGTATAAGAATAAAGTACAAGAGTAGGGCAAACCTTTTAGAAACAATAGATCATGTTTGTGATTAAGAAGGGAAAGAAGATAGAAAGAATCAGTATTGACTAGGATGGAAAACTGCTGAATAATTCGGTCTCCTCCCACCATGTTTCCAATAGCAACTTATTAATCTTTCCTAAGTTAAAACATGGATCTCAAAACCCATTTTATTTTGTTTTTTTGATGACCCCTCACTCTCTGTAAAGATTAAATTGGTTGTCTCATTATTGCTGAGGCAACTGACAATGGATAGATCTTGTTGCTCTACTTTCAAATTGATCTCAAAAATATTGTGATGAAAATCCACATATCACATATAATCATGAAAAATAGTACATGAAACATGAATTATTTTAGAGGATATAAAATGTGAGGACTTGATTGTGTGTATTTGGAATTATTGACAGTTGTACTTTTATCTCCTCCTGCTCCTGCATCTATCTATTTTTCAGTTTGTCCTGTTAAGTAGATTTGCGCTTGCTATCATTGTTGTAGAATGCTTATAATTTTATTTTGGCCAAGTGATTAATAGTCCTACATGCAAAATAATTACTTCACAATTTTTTTTCAAAATGACTTAAGCAAACTTGGGTAATCATCATGAAGATTAAAATGTACAGTATCTGTAAGCTCACTCCCATATGTAGATATTTATATGAGATAAAAAAGTATATATTATCTCAAAACTTTTACCATAGGAGCTATTTCAATCTACTTAACAGCTTAAAATTGCCAAATGCCATTACAAGAATTTGGCTCATGACATCCCTAGAGGTTAAGCTTATTTTACTAGATCAAAGAAGAACAATAAGACATTAACCTTTGTTTTGTGAGTGATCCCACTGCTTTGTGATTGAAGACTCTGTCAAAATACTAAAATGCTTTCTATGCACTTTGCCTTTTGGACATGTTACTTGAGATGGCTGTCAGCTTTTCCTGAAATACCCCCAAAGATGATTTTTAACTTAGAGCTTATTCCTTATTACAAATGTTTAAATTAAATGGGCTGAATTTTTTTATAAAACTCTTTATTAAAATATAGGCAATATGCTGAAAAACATAGATGATAAATGTAGCAGAACACAACAACAATCACTATATTTGAATTTTTGGAAGATGTATCTGTCATGTCATAATGAAACTAGAAAAGTTATAAAAGTATAAAGAGTTCACAGAAATAGAAATCAATCTAGTCCTTTATCATTATCACCACATAAAATCTTTTTATTTTTAATTATTCATTTAATTATTCAAATTGATATTCAGCTTTTCATTGAGATGGTCAAGGCTGTCGTGGCAAATGCTCTATCCTATTATCTTTGTCCTTGGCCCAAAGTCATCCAGTGAAATTCTGTGGCTGAGTGTGCAGCAGAAACTGGGTCTTCATGTTCTGAGTCCAATATCTGTACACAATGTGATACTCAGTCTCTTAATTAGTACTTAAAGTCCCCTGGGGGTGATATGCAATCCTCAGCATTACTTTTCTCCTTAAAAACAAATACTTTATAAGAAAGCAATCTTGACAAAGTGATCTGGGGAAGGGGTATGTTATGTTTTTATTTTAAATAAGTAATAAAAATGGAAATGGGTAATTGACTTTTAAAGTAATTTTAATGTAAATTATTTTTGTACATAAAAGATAAATTAAAATTTATGATAAAGAGAAAAGAATTAAAAAGACAGAAAAAAGAGAAATAGTGTCAAAAGCAAAACAGAAATAAAAACTGTTTATGTAAAGACAGGAATCAGAAAAAGAAAGACCTTGTTCCAACAGTTGTAAATAAACTAATTGATTTACTTCTATCAAAATTCTTTCAAACCCTTTATTCAATCCTTTTTCAATAATCAAATCCAGAAATTTTCATTTCACTTCTCCATTGTGCTTGGAGAGAGAATTCAGGAAGGGTTATCTTTGTCTGCTGTTCCTTTAAGACTGAGTCTGTCAAGGTTGCAAGGACATGCCTCCCTTGCTATATCCCCAGCTTCACTCAGTCTAACTAAGAAAAAGATATTTCTGAACCCTTCTGAGATTTGAACTTCAGCAAGGAGTCTATTTCTAGATTCTTTCAACAAACAGCAAGTACATTAAATTCTATAGAAAACAAACAGCCGTTTTCACGGCTAGTGTCTGACAGCTCTGCTTCAGCAGCAGCTGCTTCAGGTTTCATGAGACGCTCCCAGAGGAGCTGTGAAACTGCAGAGGGAAAAACTTCTCCCTCTAGCAATTTGAAACAAGCGGCTGGAGGCCCTGTTAAGACAGAGGCTGCAGCTGAAGATTACAAGAGAGCCTCGGAGTGTTGGGCTGCCTCAGCAGCTCCGATGATCAACTCTTAGGTGTGGAGCTGAAGATTACCTGTGAAGTGCTGTTGGCTGAAATTAATCAGAAAAGACAAATGAGCCGTGCTGACCATTTGCAGGAAACAGGGCTGCTAACATGATAGACTATAGTGGCCATTTTAAGCAGCTAAAAATTGACAGTGCCAGCCATTACAGAGACAGCAGTGGCCATTTTGAATGGCTCAGCAGAACATGCCAAAATTAATGGTGGCCATTTTAAATGGCAAAATTCAGTGAAGAGACAAAATTCAAAGAGACTAGACATTAAAAGAAGCCTAATTGCTTATCCTAGTTGGCCTGACTAAATGAAATGGGGGCTAAAGCCTCCCTCAAACAAACCCAGCTTTAATTCAATGAGCAGACATTTTAAATTGAGGCAGTCTCTTCACACTGAAGAGCAGTAGCCATTTTGCAGGCAAGGCCTACACCTGCCCACTGCCTCAATAACAAAATCAACAAGCAGCAAGGCCGCCACTTGGAAAGTTCTGCCCGGTGTCTAAGTGCCTCCAACAACCAGCAAGGCTGTCACTTGGGAAGTTCTGCCCAGTGTTTAAGTGCCAATAATAAGCAGCAAGGCCATCACTTGGGAAGTGCCCAGTGTCTAAGTGCCACAATAATGCCCATCTGCCAAATGGACATTGGTGCCCCAGCAGATATTATGGGCACTAGTGCTGCAGCACCATTCTGCCACTAAGGCTTCTCACAAGAGGTCAGTGACCAAGGGGGCAGCAGCCAAATTAAAGGGCAATGAGCTCAACAAGGCCCAGTAGGGCTGAGGAGAAGGACGATGATGACATCACACATCCGGATCACCAGGAGGCCTTGCTTATACAGCCCTGGTCACCGCATGTTCCTAGGGAGTCTGGAATGACTGCCCAACCTCACTTCTTCAGTGGGCAAGACAGATGCTGCAATTTACAGAGGCAGGAGCATACTAAAAGCCACATTCATGCCCACTGTGACAGGGCTTCAACCTGAAGTGTCCCAAGAGACTATCGGCTCAAATGAGACTGATGATTTCAGAGGTGTTCCTCCAGAACAGGACCACTCACCTGAATTATAAGGTTCCTAATCTCCTGTCTCATCTACCAGAAGCCTTGATCAATATTCAGGGGATGAAGAGTGGATGTTTTCTGGTGACAAAGACTCACCACCAGAGCCTCTGGCTCCCATGAGTCTCTTCTGCCTGGCAATGTTTAAGGAGCTCCTCAACAAAGCAAAGTGCCAGGGTTCCATACAACATCAGCAATGCAATCAGAACTCCAAAGAAACAAAAGTCCTTAAAATAAGATTTTATTGAAGACATTGTAATGGTACATTCTGGAGAAATCCTGAAACTGAAATTCCCGGGCTTTCTTCACCCAATTAAAGTGAAATTAATTATCACATGTCAATTTCTCACCAACTCCTTCAAAGAAAGTTCCAATGTTCACTTCAGGCCCTCCTCTTGCAGGTGTCTGCAACCCAAAAGAAGATTCTTGTGAGAAATATGTCAGAAAGATTGCAAAATAGATAACAGCCTCCAAGTCAGTTTTATCAACCTTCACTCCTCCAACTCATCGGCCTTGCTAAAATGTGTCAAAGCTAAAATATCTAGTGTAATAATTGCAAAAGCACCAACTAATACATTTTCAGCACAAAAGTCTCCTTTTAAGCTTGACATGAAGGCCACTATGCATTTGGGGTAGCTTCCAGTGACCTCAGGGTCAGTCTTGGGCCCCTCAGAGGCCATGAACTTTCTCTTTTTGGAACCCATTGTTAAAACAGCGGTTCCTACACTTCAGCTGATCCGGATATTGTTAAGAAACAGTAGTCAAAAACTACAGCTAGCCCACCCCCATAGAATTCCGAATGAAAACTGTACAACGTGGCTGCCAAGCTTGTAACAATTCTCAAACTTCCAGTTATGGATGCCCCAATTGTGGCCCTTGCATCTACCAGTCTTGTACTCAGAGACACAGAGGAAGTGTTAAAATTGGAAGACAGGAACATGGCTTCCTGGGCCATTAAGGCTGCCATCACGACTTCGTTTTTTAACACAGCTTCCTTATGGCTACAACAGCTACAGGAGAAACTCCCTGAAGAGGACATTCGGGAGCAACAAGATGTATATAAATTAATTGTGGCTGCAGAATTTTTGATGGATGCGACCTTAAATGCCGCAAACTATGCATCCAGAGCCGTAGCACTCACAGTAGCAGCCTGCAGGCTGTTGTGGCACTGCAGCTGATGGGCTGATGTAAAGCAGAAGAGGAGGCTAGTGTCAACTCTGTTTAATGGGAGAAAGATATTTGGGGAGGCATTGGACCCTGTCCTTATGGAGACGAGGGACAGGAGAAAGATCATGCCCTTTGTGACTAAGAGACAGGACCTATGGCCTTCCTGTATTTAGATGCCCTGTGTTCAGGGCACAGGAGGGCCACTCTGTATTTGGTCAGATACTGTTTGCTGCTTAGGAGTGCCAAACAGATAGAAATGCCATTAGAGTTTGCCAACCATCTTGGTCCAAGCAGCTCTTTTATTGGCAAGGAAGTCATTACTTTCGGCACTCTAAGTGATCACATGCTGGACCTTTCCATTGGCGGCTGCCTGACATTGATAGCCAGTGGTGGAGATTACTACAGACTATTGAGTCCGGCAGATGCTGCATTCAGGCCTCTCTTTGGAGTTTCTTGCCATGCCCCCAATGTTCTTCTATCATTGTCCCAAGTCAAAGGATGTCACAAAGAAGACCCTCATCTAAAATGCTATCCAATATCTGCTGGATATCAGAATAATCCAGCAGGTACCAGAGGGCCAAATGGGACATGGATTTTATTCAATCCTTTTTGTGATCCCAGAGACCTCGGGGGGATGAAGAGCAATTCTAGATTAGAGAGGCTAAATGACTGCATCTCCTGCCATCAATTCAAAATGCAGTCACTCCGTCCTGGAGTCCATCAAGAGAGTGGCTTCCTCATCTCTATAGACTTGATGGAGGCATACCTTCCTGTTCCTATTTTACCACTACACCAGAGGTTCCTCCAGTTTTGTTATGCAGGGAGACACTAGCAGTACCGCATCCTGCCATTTGGCCTCATGTCGGGTCTTGGGGTGTTCACCAAGTTGCTGGCAGCAAATCTAAGGACGCTTCCACTTCAGATCCTGTGCTGCCTAGACGATATCTTGGCACAGCCGTCCACAGAACACCAAGCACAACAGGACCTATAGACTGCGATTTGGGCTTCACAGGGTCATGGCTTCTCCCTCAATATCGGACAAAGTCATTTAACCCCTACCAATAGTCTCCTTCACCTGGATGCAGTCATAGACACATGGCTGTGCCAGGTATTTCCGTCTCCAGACAGACAGTCAAGCCTGCAGCAGTTGATCAGCAGCATTCAAAGAGAGTAATTGACATCACTGGAGACACTCTCACAACTCCTGGGGAAGATAGTGTCCTGCATCACCATTTTCCCTGGGCATATGTGCATGCCAGACCCTGGCAGTGGCTCCTCCTATCTTACCAGAGGAGCCATTTCTTAGCCAAGATTCGGGTTCTGCCAACGGTGCTTCATTCTTTCTGCTCATGGCAGTCCAGTGTACTTACAAAGAGTGCCTGTTCAAAGAGCCTGACCATCTCACCATAATGACAGATTCCAGCCTTTTCGGTTGGGGGGGCACATCTACAGGATCTCAGGAAGATTTGAGCCATATCATCAATTGCCTGGAATTAAGGGCAGTTCACCTGCCCCTCAGAAGGTTCCACACCACATTGTCAGACTGGCATGTCCTTATCCTGACAAACAATGTGGCAACCAAGGACACATCAGTCATAAAGGGGGCACCTGGTCAAGAGTGCAAATGCAGGAGGCCTGGCACATAGGCCTTTGGGCAGAGAGGCACCTGAGGTCCATCAGGTAGGAGCACCTTTAAGGGGTGGATAATGTGCAGGCAGACTGGCTCAGCAGAGCTACAGTGGACCATTCAGTGTGGTGTCTGCATCTGTCCCTGTTTCAAGAGCTGACGGAGTGGTTTGGTCACCCGGTGGTGGACCTGTTCACCACCCAGGACAGCACCCAACTTCCCCTATTCTACACCCACCTTCTGGCTCTGGGGGTATAGGGTATCAATGCGCTTCTTCCCTGTGACCCAATGGTCTTCTATATGCATTTCCTCTCCTTTCCCTTATACTGAGGGTGATCCGAAAGATGGTGGAAGACAGAACAGAGATCATCCTGTTGGCCCCACATGGGCCAATGCCATCGTGGTTCACTGATCTGATCAGACTGTCAGTGGAGCACCCATGGAGGATCCCTCAGGACAAGGTCTCCTTCAGCCATGGGGTATGAGTCCATTCAGACCCATAATGGCTCCAACTGACTGCCTGGCATTTCAGTGGAGCATTCTGGGGCGAGACAACCTTTCCTCCAGGTTAATTGTGACCATCCAGGCATCCAGATGGCCTTCCACTAACAGGATCTATGACGCTACCTGGAAGACCTTTAGTAATTGGTGTGCCAAGGCGAATCTCAACCCCACATCAGTGACCCAGGTCCTGGAGTTCCTCCAGAATGGGCTAGTCAGAGGATGGAAACCGAACACTGTCCACAGACAGGTGGCAATTCTGTCTTTGGTCTTAGTATGTGGGGTGTTGGAATATCTTGCTCTGCACCCTATGGTATGCAGATTTGTTAAGGGCGCTGCAAATCTTAAGCCTCTGGTAGGGCACAGATACCCGGCATGGGATCTCCCTAAGATGTTTCAGACACTCACTGACCCACCATTCCAACCATTGAATTCAGCTATCCTATGCTTCCTGACCCTCAAAGTGGACTTCCTGGTGGCCATTACCTCGGTTAGGAGGATTTCGGAGCTGGAAGCCCTCTTAGTCAGAGAGGACCTGTGTATTTTTTATCTGGACCATGTTGTTTTAAGTCCAGATCCCTCCTTTCTTCCCAAAGTGAACTGGTTCCATTATACTGGTGATTTGTATGTTTAAATTTGGCATGTTTTTACACCGGATGCCCTTCCTGACGCAACCCTCTCTATTTATCCAGGCTTGGGACTGGCATAGAAGTCACTGACTTGCAACCCCTGTGGCTAGATTTTTTTCTGCAACAGCAATCTTTAAAATTATTTGTATCCAGATGTATGTATCTTTTTGTATATTTTGGCTTTTTCACAAGTCCACCATGTATGTTCACTTCCTGTTTTTCACATTTCCAAGATTGATTTGATGTATCTTTACATGACTTTGATATTTTTTTCTGGAGTCTTATATAAAGATACATCTTCTTCTTTGTATTGTTCCATCATACTGTGGGGTATATAATGTCCACAGGTACATAATGTCATGCCCTGAATCTGCGGGGGAAGATGAACTGAAACAGGAGCCGACAGAGAATGAGAGGGTTGGCTCCATTGGCTTTGGAGGAAACTGGGGAAGGGAAGAGCTTTTAAGGATCAGAAAGGCTTGCAGAGAGGGAGAAGCAGGAGAGACAGAGTTCAGGTGATGACCACCCCCTCCTGATCCTACAACAAGAAGAGAAGAGAAGGCGAGAACAATACAGACTGAGCCAGATACAAGGGAGGAGAGTGCCCTGCCCCACTTCACAAGGCACACCTGGTATTGAGATGTAAGGAGATGCTGGTGGGAGGGGCATTTGTCAGGAACAAGCATTGAATCTGTGGAACCTCATATGCACTTGCCAACGTCTGGAGATTACTGTGCTCTGTCATGGGGTTGCCCAGTTTCCCTGCTTTATTGAACTTCATGCTCTGGTTACTGTTTTGCTAACTGGACCACTCGCAGCCAGAGGTTGTTGAAGGGTGTGTGTGAGAGCTTTGCTCCAGGACTTGAAGTAAATGTGGGAATGTTTGGATGCAAAGTTGGAACAATAAAGGGGAGTTAGATCTGTTTTCTGGCTGTGTTGCTTCCGTGCCACGCCCCAGGTCATCACACATAAAATAATGCACATAAAAATGTACATCCTTTTAAAAAAATTATTTCTTAAACTAGGAATTTCATCCCATTCATCCACATTCTCTCCCATGTAGCTGTCTGCATATTATAATGAAAATGAATTGCCCATTTTATCATGCAATCTTTAACCTATTCCTCTTCCATTCAATTTGTAATGAAGCTTTATACATTTTACAGTCACATGCTCATCATTTCTATGTAATTCAGTTCAAATTTCATTTTATATTGCTCAATTCCAGTAATATTTTATCTATATTAAATCTTTCTTTTAAATGTGTAGATAAAAACCTTTGAAAATTAATTCAATTGTTCTCATGGAATTATCTTATTTTTCCCGTTTTCCTGTACTGATAAATCTTGATATATTAAGCAGTACTGTTTCTTTTCTATAAAATGCTTCCTATAGTGAAAGCAATGAGGTATTTTTGGGCATAAACCTTATTTGTATTTATTCCCTATTTTTAATATGGTACTTTCTACATAATGTTTTTTTTTACATCTACATTAATTTTAACTTTGCAAATCCATAAAAACTAATGCCAACCAAATATTAGATTCTATTCTTCTAATTCTTATGTTATTTTATTTCTAGCAACACTCATTCTTTCATCCAAATCAAGCAGTGGCCTGCAAAATATAATTTAAAATCAGGAAATCCTAATCCTCTTTTATTCTACATAATCAAGATTTTTATATTTAACCCTTAATTTTTCCCCTGCCATATAAATTTGGACATAAACTTTTTTCTATTACTTATAACTGCATCATTTTTTTAAAAAAATGTATTTTTTAAAAAATAAAAACAACATGCTAGGATATACTTTCACTATATAAATTCTTCATAATTGTATTTTCCTATCTTAAAAAGTCTCATAATTTCAATTCATACATTAATATAATTATTTTGAAATAGTATACAATTCATGTTAATTATGGTAATACTGAAATATTTCATTTTTTTTCTCTATCTGGAAATCATTTTTGGGAGGTAAAAAGTGGGTAGTCTAAGGTAACTGGCACACAACTGGAAGATGACGCTGCAGAGTTATCTTGGTTGATGAACAAAACCCCCAAATGCAGTGACAAATAACTTCAATATTATTGCCATGGAAACTACATGGTGTAACAATGTGGCATCAGGTGTTTTGCTCAGGGGAGTCTACTCCTTTATGTCTACTAACACTCTTACAGAGACAATTTTTTACTTTCAGGATTTATAATCGTGTCATCAAAAATATGTCCTTCCTGTAATTAGCATTATGAAATCATAGTAGTGGAAAACATTTTGTATACAATAGTTGATTTGCCCAAAAAACTTCTAATTTAAATGTTTTCTCTTAATTTACTATTTCTAGTTTATTTAGCAAGAAATAGTAGTGGAAGCTAAACTCATTCTTAGTAGTAACATACTACTAAGCAGTTCAGTGTGTAAACCAACAGAGAAAAATGTGAAACTAAGATTGTAACTACTTTTAAATCATGTTTGAAATTACTTCACTGGTTTTAAAAAAACAACAATCTGGGATATATTCCACAGCCTCAAGCAAATGTGTTTATGATTAATATCATTTCCAAGTAAATATGCTCAGAAGCAAGGTACTGCATTTTTCGGAGTATAAGACGCACCGGAATATAAGGTGCACCTAGATTTTGGAAGAGAAAAACAAGAAAAATACTCCTGAGCCTCCACGAAAAAAACATTTTTTGTCTCCATGCATCTTGTTTTCCCTCTCCCCAGCCCCCAGAGGCATTTTGCAGGCCTACAAAGCCTCCATGTGGCTTGTTTTTGTAAAAAAATGGGTAAAAAATGGCCTGTTTTTGGGCAAAAACGAGCCACACTGAGGCTTCTGGAGGCCTGCAAAATGCCGCTGGGGAGAGGGAAAACAAGATACATGGAGGCAAAAAATGTTTTTTTCGTGGGGGCTCAGGAGGCAAAAAATGGCTGTATTCGGTGTATAAGACTCATCACAATTTTCACCCACTTTTATGGGGGGAAGTGCGTCGGATACACCGAAAAATATGGTTTATTTTACTTCCTACAACTAGAAGACTTGGTAATTTATGTCTAGCTCTAAGTTTTCTTTTTTTTCCCCTTTCTTTCTTTCTAACCAGACTGTACTTCGTCCTCTTCAAGCTCTTTGTGCTTTCCAGATCCAGCATGGTGCCCAAGTCCATCACAGCAAGGAGCATCTTCTTAAAAATGGTTTATATGACAAACCAATGCCAAAAAATAAACGCAAACTCAGGAGAATGGAACTTTTAGTGAATAATGTTAAAATTTAGGGGTGTCATATAGATTTATTATTAAATATTTTTACTTCTTTTAGCTAATGAAGTGGAGTTAATTATGGATTTGATCCAAATAAAAATCTCCTAAGATGAAACACATTTACGTGGCTCCCTGCCCAGAATTCAGGAGTAATACAAAAGCAAAAATGCCTGGGAAGCTTTTCGAATTTCTGCCGGAAATTTTCATGATAATGGTGAAGATGAAACAAGAGGAATATACATTTTTTATGTTTTATTTTGACTTAAATTAAACCATAATTTGAATGATTTTCCCTTAATTTCTTACTAAAGTGGAGATATGTAATATTAATATTGATATGGCAGGTGGATATTGGTATTGTAAGTCATTGAAATCGTAGTAGACATAAGAATCCAGAATTCCTGTTTTTTCAACAGTTAACAAACCTGTTTTGAAATAAGTGTATTTTGTGGGCTGGATTTTCCTGTTCGTTAAACCCTGGCTAAAAATAGACATTCCGATCTTGAAATAACAAGCAAACAAAGAGTATGAGACGCTCTTCTTTTTCTATGACGTTGCAAACAGACCATGGTATGAAAGCACAAATTTTATTATGGTGATTACATTCTACTTTTTCGTTGGTGGTATTGTTGTGTTTATGTCAAAAGATTATATTTTTATATGAATAGTGCATTTGTATCCAATTTAAGAACTATTGTAACATAAATTAAAGATTAAGAAGATGAAAAATAATGCCTTGAGTCAATATTATATATCTATCCATGCAGTTTGTTTAGACAGAAATGAAATCAATATCTCTGAAATTATAAATTGCAACTAAAAACTGCTAATTTGGACAGAGAACATTGCTACTGTATAGAGACACAAAACATGGATAATTGGGAACTTACTAGCAATTAGGCATTGTTTGTATTGATGTGAATGGTACCATTTATTTTGCCTTATTTCAAACTTAATATCACATACATTATTTTATCCTGACATTTGTCTTCATTATTGACTACTTTTTTTGGTAAGAATATTTAAGTTTCTTAAAGAAAGATAAAATTTTGTACTTTAAAAATGAACTAACTAATAAGCATCTTGGAACATCAGAATTTTGTAAGTTCCAACCAGTTAACAGTTTATCTTCAGACTTGAAGAAAATCTCTCTCACAGCATATGAAATGATTGACAACCAATAAACCTCTAAGCAGTCTATCCAAAAGGTTAGGAAAGGTATTCATTATAATTAAAGCAAATATTTATATTAAATATTTCTGTACTCAAACTCAAGGCCCAGGGGCTGGATCCTGCCTGCAGGGTGTTTAGATCTAGCCCACAAGGCTGTCCTGAAAACAGCAAAGGACCAGCCCACAGTGTCTCTGCCAGTGAAAAAGGCCCCCAAGCTCAGTTTTTGGCTGTAACAGCCTCCTGCAATTCTTTGTTAGTGAAAACAGAGCTTGAGAGGGCCACTACAGGCGTCCCTGACATGAGCTGGCCATGCCCATGTAAGCCATGCCCACCCCAGCCCCCTGAGATCAAACACATCCTCAATGAAATTGAGTTTGACACCCCAGTTCTAGGTCATCACTGTAACTCCCATGCTCACAGATGCTTCCACTGATACCTGTCAAGTCCTAATTTTAACTGATTTTGATTTATACTTTTTTAACTTAAAAAAATTAAATGCAAATATGGACTGCTTCAGAACACCAATTTTCAACTTCAATTTTATTTCCAAGAATATTGCTGGTTCCAATAAACGATATGTAAGCATTGCAAAAAATTTAAAATTATGCTGGTTGCAAAATAGTTAGACCAGCTGATTTTATTGAAGATATTGGATTTTTTAAATAAATTTTTAATAGTATGTTTAGCATACTATTAATACATGGAAGACAAGCTGTGATACTTTCTATATTTGAACTGCCACTAAAAGCAAATTCAGAATTTAAGTTGGTAGAGGTAAAATTATACAAATTGCATTGATTTTGTGATTTTCGGGTTGCATATCACACTTTGTTTTCAATCTTTTAAAGCCCAAAATAGTTTGTGGAAAAGTTACTAACATTATCTCCATCTTCATAAACCATATTGTTTGTCACTAAATTGCATTCAATAAATGTTTTTTTTTTAAATATGGATATGGCTGTGATTATGTATATGTTAAGGAATGTTTTTAGGGATTTGATGAAGAAGTTTATGTACAAAGGGATCAAAAGAATTTTCTGCACTTTTCCTGTAATAAAACTGATCTTGTGTGCCAGTTTGTCTTATTAAATCCCTGCTGCAGCATTGCCCAGTTTATATGACAACAAGAATTAGAGTTCAAAGTATTAAACATCAAGTTCAAATTGAACTTCATCTAATTAAAAACATATAATAATACTAGTCTTTTATTCTAGCAGAACTGTTTGTCAGGAACATTTGAAAAGTTATTTTTCACATGGAAACAGAGCCTCTTCTGATTTGTGGCAAATAATAGATATAAATAAGTGCCTCTTGCACAATATTCATGGCTGTGTGTTTTAAACACAAGAAAATTATTGTCATTTCCTTGATTGAAGAGTTTAGGGAGCAACATATGTTTGCAAATTTTTTCTGCAGGAAAGGTCTTCTTAACATTGCTGATTTCTACCTGAAAATATCTAATGCATTATTCAGAAAAGGAAGAAGCAAATGCTGAATGACCCAGGATTTTCAGTGTAAAATTATGTTGGAACCATAACAACTACTGTATATAAAATGCATGATAAGAACTATGCTCAATTTTAAATTTTAATTTGTTTGGTCTCAAAAGAAAAGTGGAGGCACAGTTAACATACATTCTTAAAAAGCACTTTGGCATGCTACCTATTAGAGCTATTTTAAGTAACTTGCTCTAAAAAGGAATTCAGGGGAGTGCACTTACTTAACATGTAGTGGTAGCAAGTGATAACTTGACATGAATAGAGAGGAACAAAGCAAATCTTTGTAGAGTTAAGTGTTATTTCCACATTTGGCAGTCAGTGGTGGTGTTTAAGAAAAACTTCTATCTCATGCTTAGAATAAACATCCAATTGCTTCTCTATTTCTCTAAAGACATGCTATGGGGAACAATCAAGCAGAACAGAAATTTTGCTTAAGAAAAGAAATTTTGCTCCAGTCCAGGCTCTGGTATATCCAAGTAGGGTTGGGAGTCTAGCACTGTCTACCACAACTGTTTTGTAAAAACTTACATAAAAATAGAAAGATATTTTAAATGTCTTTAAATATACAATCCCAGTAAAAATAATAGGAAACTGAAAAAAAAGTTTATAACTTTTGGGGACTGCAAACTGGTTTAGATATCATGTATCCAATAAACATTAATATTTTAAAGTTTTTTTTTTTAAAGAAAATATTCAGCTGTTGTAAAATGTAATAAAATCTATACCAAAGGGAAATATGTTTCATCAGTTTTTATAATACTGTAGATAAAATTGCCTTTTTAAAAATAGAGATTATATATCTCTTGAATCTAAAACTTAATATCAAGAATAGTATTTCTGTAATTTTTTAAAAATAATTTTCTTAGCAATACCTCATATCCAGTATTGCCACAATTCCTCAAAAATAGTTAGATGCTAATGTTTGGGGCATAATTGAACATCAACTTCTTTAACATAAAACATATCCCCATAGAGCTATTCATATATGTTAAAATATTTCAGAAACATGTCAATAACTTACAAGGTCAAATCATATGACACAGTAATTCCTCCCCTCAAACGTTTAGAGAGGCAAAATTCTGTTCTCGGTTGAAACAATCCTAACATCATTGTTCACTGTGTCTGCTGAGAAAGTATGTGTGAATGCAGAATCCTTAACATTGCTTCAGTCTCAATGGCTTGGCCTTCTATTTTTTTCCCCCCATTAGTTACTGGTTGGTCTTGGGAGTATTTAAGAAGAAACTATGTCAATAGACTTTAGCAGGCTATTATATAATGCCAGTCAAAAGCTGACTTTATAACGAATTAAATGGGAGTTCAGGTCAAATAAACTTATTTCTTTAGTTCATTAAAACAACTCACCTGTATCAGCACAAAGCTGGAAGTTTAATTAGGGTCATTAGAAACTCCAGCTCTCCTCAATCCAAAATTTAGAGACTATTTATCTTATATTGTTCCTTACCTGTCAGTGAAATCTGTACAAGTCTTGCCCCATGTGAATAAGTCAGAGACTTAAGTGCAAGGCACCTGCATATTTCCTGAAGTTTTAATATAATTTCAGATAGTTTTACATGATACTCTTTACGTGTATAGATGGTAACTATTTTCATCTATTTAAAACTATATATCATTTGACAAATATCACATTTCTTTTAAAAAAAAAACATATCCACTATTTAGAAGAAAGACCATTATGGGTTACCATATGAAATAATCAGTGAAAATGCATATTTGACATATCAGAAAAAGGCAGGTACAAGAGCTACTGAGCATTTTAGGATGCATAGGTTTGGTAAATGAATAATTTAGGTTTAGCAATAAGCATGGCATTTGGATAAAGATATCTTTTTCTCTTTTTTTTGGCCCTTCAGATAGTGCTAGGAAGCATCTGTAGCAAGATGTCAGCAGTCCAACTTTTTCCCTTTATATACTCGAGTGTTTACTATTCTGACACAAATGTAATCAGCAATCCTCCCATAGCAATAAAAATGATGGTTTGAAGATAAGGAGAAAAAAATAAGTATTTATAAAAGAGAATATTTGTAGGTCAGGGTTGAAATGAGTGGTCCTTGTGCTCTCTGAGCCTGCTTATTTCATTGCAAATGCTTTATTATCCTAACTAGGTAACTAGCACTTATGATGTTACCTAGTTAGGGTAATGAAACATCTGCAACAAAATAAGGAAGCTCAGGGTGCACCAAAGATTCCTCAAAATAAGTATTTATCTGAATCTTAAGCCGTCTAAGAGAACATTCACACAATGACTAGTTTAGGGTTTGATGGCTGAATCATGAAAACCTTACCATGCATATTACATTAAGACATAAACCAAGTATGTTCAATCCATACTTTGGAAGCAGCATACAACACCTCAAAATTTTGCCACGAAACTTATTTTTCAGGAAACAAAAGATTTACTGTTTTCTGAGGAGGAACAATAACAGTTTTCTCTATAGGTAGTCCTCAACTTATGACCACAGTTGGGACCAGAATTTTGATCCCTAAGCAAGGTGGTCATTGAGCAAGTCATGTGACCATATCCAATTTTACAACATGGTTGTTAAGCTAATCACAAGTATTAAGTAAATTGGGATTGTTAAGAGACACCAGCTTCCTTAATTGATTTTGCTTGTTAGAAGTCAACTAGGTAGATCACAAATCACAATTGTGACTGCATGATGCTGCAAGTGTTGTAAATGCAAACCGGTTGTCAAGTTTTAGAATTGCAATCACATAACCGCAGGAATGGTGGGTTGGCCGTAACTTTGAGGAAGGTTATAAATCACTTTTCTGAGGCTGTTGTAACTTGAATTATTGTTAAACAAATCATAGTTGTAAGTTGAGAACTACTGTAGTGGTTAAAGCACCAAGCTAGAAATCAGGATCCTGTGAGTTCTAGTCCCACTTTAAGCATGAAAGCTGACTGGATGACTTTGGATCAGTCACTCTCAGTCCACTTCACTTCACAGGGAAGTTGTGGGGAAGATAGGAGAAAGGTTATAGATATGTTTGCCACCTTGAGCTATTCATAAAAATAATGAAGGCAGGAAAAAAAATCTAAAATCTAAATATTAACATTTAATTCAAATATAAGCCCCCCTTTCTCCTCTCCCCTATTTTTCCTACTCCCATAGGTGTCAAACTCGCGGTGTCACATTGCTGTCATGTGATTTTTTTCCCCTCTTCGCGGAAGTGGGGTGGGCGTGAACTGCTCATAACACATCTCGCCCATGGGTTGCCAGTTTGACATCCCTGTTCTAGCCCATCTGCTTTGTACAATTTCAGTCACTGGAATTTCCCTCAAATATGGTGTCATCCCTTAAAGTCCTTTCATAAAATATGAGTTGCAAACTGTAACGCCTTCAAGCAACATTCTAAGCTAAATTCAAGAATGTAATGTAAGAATCTGCCAAATGAACCCAGCTTGGAACTCTCCACATCAGTCTTGAATTTCAACATTGCATTGTGTGGCTCTTCTTCTTCCCAAAGAATTCTTTTAACCATCATCTGTAATAAATAAGACCAGTAAAGGATAGAAGAAATTTTTAAAAGCGAAGAATTTAAGTTCAAATCAGTTTAGTTTTTTGTTTTTGCTTCCTTTTTTCCAATCCATTCAATACTGGCTTCATCTATTGATGAAGGGAAATATCAGCAGGGAATGCTGATATTTACAAAAGAGAAATCAGTTTTCCAACATGGCAAATACATCACAGCAGTTCAGTGTGTTTGCAGAATTGAAGGCATAGCTGAGAAGCAAAGTTCTACTCTCTGTCTCCACATTTTAACTACTGAGGAATACTACTTCTGAAAGATTTAGGAAAACTGCTGTTCCTTTCAGTGAGGGCAAGGACAAAATGTAGATAGACTCCCTGCCTATTTTAAGATTTGGCAGACCATTTAAAAATCTGAGATGTTGAAGCAAATGAAGTTTTGTGGTAAAGAGTAACTGCTAAAAGAAAAAAAATGCCACATTTTCTAGAACTCAGTGCTGGATTCATAGTATGATATTACACACATTACTAAGCCATAAGCCAGGGTTCGTTTATCTTTTTGCTGTCAAGGAATTTTACTTTCTTATTTTGGCTTCTAAGGATTGCAGGAGTATGGCAGTACCTGAGAAAATGTTTGGGGAAGTTAAAATGCACTAATATATTGTACCAAAATAACAAAATTTGGACTAGAAGATCTCCAAGGTCCCTTACAAATCTGTTATTTTCTTAAAATATTTAAATACTTTGCAAATTGTTTCCTATGTACTGCATTTTTCGGTGTATAAGACGCATCAGAGTATAAGACGCACCTAGATTTTGGAAAATGAAAATAAGAAAAAAAGTAGTATTTGGAAAGGATGGGTGGATGGCCTATTAAACCTTGGTAAAATTAGTGTTATAAAAGAGAATGCATTCAAAACTGATGTGTGTAATTATCAAAGAAAAGCTTGTACCCCATGTCCATCAGAGACCAAAAAGTGGATGAAAAACAGGCTGTTTTTAGCCTCCCGACCACCCCAGGTGTCTTGTATTCCCTCCCCCCAGCCCTCAGAGACATTTTGCAGGCCTCCAGAAGTTTCTACAGGGCTCATTTTCACCAAAAACTGGCCCGTTTTTCATCCAGTGTTTTGGCAAAAATGAGTCCTGCAGAGGCTTGTGAAGCCCTGCAAAATGCCTCTGGGGGCTGGGGGGAGGGAACATATTTGATGGCTGTATACAATGTATAAGACACACCACAATTTTCACCCACTTTTAGGGGGTGGAAAAGTGCATCTTATACACAGAAAAATATGGTATATGTACTATAAACTATAATGGAATAGCTGTAATGAAACAATGGTTCCATTCACAAGCTGTGCAAGACTAGAAACAAGGCACATTATAACTATTTTCATGTTTGAAGCAAGCAAAGTTTTACTGTGAAAAACAGGGGGGGAAGGAAAAAAAAAAAGCAAGCTGAGTCTGAAGACTAAGACTACAATAATAACTTTTTTAGCTGTTTACTATAATTTATAGCCTCATCAATTTGGAAAAAAAACTATGTGGTCACTAATAGTACACACCAGCTTGATAGCACATAATCAATTTTCAAGCTATATACCAGAGTTAAATAAGGACTCTAACCTCAACCTGATAATTAAAATGTAACAATCATTAAAATGTTTCCATATAGTTTGGCATGTCTTTTAAATTTAATCTTTAATAAAATCTTAGATTGCTTTGATCTCATGTCACTTCATTTATATCTTAAAGAAACCTCTAAGGCATTTGATCTTAGTAATAATAATTCAGCTTATTATTATAACCAGTGTATGTATG